>VZTE01001223.1:0-22275 GCA_013397775.1 Eulacestoma nigropectus
CTGATCTCATTTTCCCCTTGGGACAGCTTTTTGCCATTGTCATCTTCCCTTTGGGACAGCTCTTGGTGTCCCTTGTCTTCCTCTTGGGACAGCTTGTTGTCATTGATTTTGTTCCCTTGGCTGAGCTCTTCGGGGCTGTTATCTTCCCCCTGTTGTTCCTCCTTGGCCAAGGCCCCACACTGGGTTGGGAAGTTTGCTTCCAGCCAGTCCAGCACCCTCTGATCACTGGGGATTTTCTCCAGTGTCTGGAGAACTGGGCTGGCTTCCCTGAGCAGGGGCAGTGTGTGCTCTGCACAGGCCGGGCGCCTCATGTTCAGCTCCTGTGAGGGCTTCCTCTGGGTCAGGGTGCTCAGATTCTCAGCAGGCTTTTTAGGCAGTGGCAGAGATGTGCCGGGGAGGTTTTGCCTCCCCCTTTGCCCACAGGACTCTGCTGGGTCCTGCTCTGAGCCCTGCCTGTGGCACCATGTCCCTGGAAGCCTGCCCAGGGGAGCTGACACAGGCCTGCCATGTGCCTGCTCCTGCTCTTCTGTCTGCTGCTGGCTGGGCCTCTGCATCCCAGCAGAGACCATGCAGGACACTCGCACAGGGATGCGGCTCCTGTGCACCACATCGGTCTCCTGCGATGTGCGGCTGCCTGCTGGCCTCCTGGGCTTCAGCCCGAGCAATGGCAGTGCTGGGCCCTGCTCTCCCAGGGCAGCTGGGGCAGGCAGGCTGTGTTCCCGGTCCTGCTGGGCTGTCGGCCGCTGGCTGGGCCTCTGCATCCCGGTGGAGGCCATGCAGAAGACTCTCAGAGGAATGTGGCTCCTGTATACAGTGTACGTCTCATTGGATGGGCTGTGGTGCAGGGCAGCCCTCAGGCTCTGAGAGCTTGTGGCTGAGCCCTGCTCAAGGGCGTTCCCCCAAGAGTTGCGGTTCGCCTTCTCCTCCATTGCCATCTCTGTCCTCCTCTGCAGCAGAGCTCTCCAGGGAGCTGCTTCCTCGTGAGGGAGCAGAGTGGCTCTGCTGGGAGGAGATCCCTGCCGATAAGGGATCCCTGGAATGTCACAATGGCCCCTCTGTTCTGTTGGGGCCTCGAATCACCAAGGGCCCTTGGAAGGCGCCTCTGTCACAAAGGACCACACCCAGCACACCTGGAGCAGTGGAACCACTCTGATTTGGCTGGAAGCAACGGTGCCCACAGGGCACAGCCCCTGGACTTCCAGACTTGTAGGCCCTGCTGCGCCCAGGCTCCCTCCAGGCTCTCGACACCGTCCCACACGACATCCTGATGTCCAGATTGGAGAGCCTTGGCTGTGTAGGCCGGGCGATTTGGTGCAGGATCAGGACACAGCCAGGGGGCTGTGGTCAGTGGCTCCATGTGCAGGTGGAGGTGAGGGATGAGGGGTGTCCCCTTAGGACGCTGCCATGGCGCTGGTGCTCTTTAATGTCGTTATCAATGTCACAGAGGGTGGGATTGAGCACACTCCCAGCACCTTTACAGCTGACAGGAAGCTGAGCTGGACAGGACACAAGCGAAGGAAGGAACCATCCAGAGGGACGTGGCCAAGCTTGAGCAGTGGGACTGCAAGAACCCAGGGAGGTTCAGTAAGTTCAAGGTCCTGTACTGGTGACAGGGCAATTCAAGGATCATGGAGGTTAGAAGAGACTTTCCAGATCTTCTAGGTCTTCAAGGGTGTCAAGGAGCCAAATGGATCAATGAAAGAAGAGGATTAGATTTATTTAAAGGAGTTATTGTGATCTGTAACATCAGGAGTCCTAACATCCCCCTCCACCAAATGAAGCCTTCAAACTTCATATAAAATATTTTCTTTGTGTTCAGTGTGTCATGAACATCGCATTTTCCCTTCTCTCTCTAGTCCCAACACACAGCTGGCAAAGTTAGAAACTCACTGAATCCTGAACATGTAAAGTAGGGGCTGCAAAGCATTTGAAATCTCTCTTCTAGTTTTATAAATCCCCTATAATTTCAATATAATCCTTTTTTTTTTTTTAAAGCAAACACCTAAAAACTACTCCTGTGTGTACTACCAGGTCATTAATTAGCCAACTAATCCTCTCCTGATAATTTGGCATTGGTGTTTTATTTGCCAAAGAGTAATGTATCATAAAAAAGAAAAATGGAAGAAGAGAGTATTTCAAGAGATGTGCAAAGCTAAATCAATTCTTGTTAAAGCCTTCCTGCACGACTCAATAGTTCTTATTTCAAGTTGTTCTGTTTTTCCTATGTTCTACCTCACATCACTGGCTTCTAGACATTACTGCCTACGGTCTTTATGTGTAGTAATGTTTCCTAAAATTTACAGAATAAGCAGGAATACTGGATTGGTAGAGTCTAATCCACAGCCTGCAGGTTATTTTTTTTCCTGAGGACTCATCAAATGCATGATTTCTTTCCATATACCTTAAAAATATCCATATTTTTTAACAGAACACTTGGGGTTTTTTTTTGAAATAATGAAGGTTCCTTTAGCTCATTTCTGCTAGGCATAGCAATGCCATCCTTTCTTACTGCAAACACTGTTTTTTGTTATTTCATTGTGTCCAGCCAAGTGTAAGGATATGTTCACATGCAGGCATTCAGAACGGGGATGTCAGTATCTTTGACTAAAAGCAAGATTTTGCTGATTTTTTTTCTATCATTTATCAGTGGATCAAATCCTCAGTTAATTAACTTGACATTGTTCCATGGAAGCCATTGAAGATAATCTGATTGTTCCCATTGCACAACTGTTCATTCAGCATCCAAGTCTCAGAAACAGCATTCAGTTAAACCACTGGGATTTGAACACAGCCTGCTCCAGAGCTAAAAGCAGCAGCTTGGTGTAGTCGGCACCTCCCTGGCCCACACAGGTTTGCCCTCTGCCACAGGCACACGCTCCAGAAGCCCGAGAGGTGACGGCCACAGAAGACCTTCTCTGAGGGCAGGTGCGGACCTCTCGCACTGAGGTGGAGCGGCCCCAGCAGAGATACCTGCAGGACGCGGTGGCAAAGAGAGGCTAGGAGGCGAAGGGCTGCGAGAGGGGGTCTCCCCAGGCTCTCCTTTATTGAAGTCGAGGGACTAGGGCTCCGGGCGGGAGAGGTCGGAGGGAGAACTCCGAGGATCTGAGGGTGTGCAGGGGGTTTTAAGGGAGGCGGGAACTGGGCGGAGGGAAGGGTAACAACCAATGGGAGAGGGACAAAGGGGAGGGTACAGGGTTCCGGGATCCAATAAAATTAACTGGGGGGAGGGTACAACGAACTTCAACCAATGGGGTACCGAACACAGAAGAACTTTCCAGAAGGTGGGGCAGGTCCTAGACTGAGGTGCTGCCTTCAGACATCCCCTTGAAGGAGGAGTCCTCCGCCTCTGAGGTGGAGTCTTCATGATTGGCGGTGGCCACAATAGGGGATGAACCTCCCACAGCTTGGTCTAGAAAGTTAAGGTTAAACAGAAACTCTTCAGCTGCATCTATAAGTGGACCCTTGGTGTGAGCTGTGTTAGGGTCCCTGAGCCACAGAAGAACTACAGCAGATATCCCTGCTCTTTGGAGGCAGCAGAGGCTATGGACAATACCGTACAAATCCAAAATGGCACGAGGTGTCCACATGTGAACCAAGCCCTTGGCTTTGTGAACTGGAGTTCGAAAGACGTCTGGGATATGCTCAACACTTCCTACCCCCGACACTGCTGTTGGTCAGCCAAGCTCCTCTGGCCACACAGGAGCTTGGCTGTTTTTTATCAGCTGAGAAGAGCATCAAACACTTGAGGAAGGTGTGCAGTGCAGAACAGGACCTGCTTCATTGATACTGAGGTTGGCACTGGCTCCTGGCAACTGGTCAGTGTGGTTCCAGGGGCAGGAAAGGTATCCAGGTGGATATATAGAATCAAACCCATCTTCTCTCTTGTCCCTAGCCCAGTTAAATTTTACACATTTGGTGAAGAAATAACTTCACCAAGCGGTCTGCAAAAATGATGCCATAAAGGCTTCCAGCTATTTCAGTGGCTAGAAAACTCGTGCTGATCGAGTGAAGTTTAAATTCTCTCAACCAAAGGATCTCCACATCTAAGGTGAATACTTCAACTACAAAGTTAATGAATTGAAAACACTTATTTTAGGCAGTTCATCTTTTTCAACTCTTATCTGCACTGTGGCACTCAGAGGCAGATCTGCAGTCAGTTAGGCAATTCTAGGGATCAAGTTTTCCTCTGCCTGTGGAGGAAAATTTGCCTTTGTAGTTTAGACTAATCACATTTCCATCATATGATGGGAAAATTTAAAAGCAGTGCAAAAAGATGTATTTGAACAGTTTCATATATTAGGGTCTTAAGTATTACAAATTAAGCCATAACTATGAGTTAAGAATAATACAAGTATGCATCTGTGCAGGGACACATGTAATGCACACACATATCACAGGAACACGTTGAAACAGCACTTCCCACGTTTTCAAGTCAAGAGTTCAATTTAGTTTCAGTTATCTACTTTTTGAGCTCTATGGAGTCATTTGGAGGAATCCATCAAGTTCTTGAGAACATGCATGGCTGGTGAAATCCAATATCTATGTTTCCTGTCTCTGGCACTAGCCAGTAGCAAACCTTGGGATTTTGGGCGTGAGAAAAAGGTGGTGTTCTCTGGAATGCTGTCTTGTTCTGCTACTTTTCAGGCTTTAGCCTGTTGTGGAGCCACAGTTGATGTTTTTATACTGAAAATGACCTGCTGTTATGGTCAGGAGAAGAGTTGCCATGTAGAAACACATGGTTACTCCTGAGTGGTTCAAGTCAAGCTCTGCAGAGCTGAGGGAAAATGTTAAAATCCATAATTTCAATCTCAGTCTAATCCGGCACATCAGTTCTTCAATGACTATTCCCTCACTCAGAAGATCTTTAGTGTGCAGATGGGAATGCTGCACTCTAAGGGGATATCTCTCCTAGAAATAATATGAAGTGGAAGATTGTTTTATTTGGACAATGACCCAAACAGGGATTCATTGGACCAGATGGCTAGAGATGTGCTAGACACTCGAGGGTCTGTAATTATTGTTGCCAGTGCTGTCTATAGATTTGTTTAGTTTTTTCTAATGCGTATGTCCTCAATAGGTTATGCAAATCACACCGCTAAGCACCCATCATTCCCCATCAGCTCTTGGGAGAGTAACTGAGAGGTAATAACACAGATAATAGAAATGTTGCTGCCATACACAGAACCCCCAGTGTCCAAAAGGAGGACACTGCTGGACTCTTTCAAATTATGAAAAAGTCCAGGGCAATGGAAATTAAATTTGTCACTCTACCAAATATAGTCTGTGTTACTGCTACTCCTTCTTAACATCACAAAACAAGGCTTTTCCTCATTTCAGTTATATTGTGCCAGGTATAATATCTTATAAAGTTGGGCTTTTTAGTGTACTTTTCTAAACTTGTACTAGTTTAGGCTGTCTTGAGAAGAGGGAGTTTTATGGTCAGTCTTCAAATAAGGTTATTTTTTTCCCATTTAGACTTTGAGACTACTGTTAAAAATATAACATTTTAACACACCTTCTAGCATCATTCAAAAAGATGTAGTTTTATGCATAGAGTATCGAGCCACACTTCTAGAAAAATTGTAATAATACTTTCTCACATACAGAAATAATAGAAAGATGAAAATATGATTGAAGTAGAAACAGTCAAGGAGAACAAATACCCTTCAATGTGTATATTGAGATAAAAAGTAATGAGTCCAGCTAACTGGCCTCCTTTAGGGCCAGTCAAAGATTCTTCAGTCAGAAAGGATCCCCTGATAGAATTTCAGTAACTACTAAATAAAGTTAAATGGCAAAGATGAAACCAGTTAACGTCTTTGATGTAAAAGAGGTCATTACTATAAAAAAAGACCCAAAAAACCAAAAGAAAACCCACATCTGTAATATATGCTTTCTGGTATTTTTCCATCCTCTAGGATTTTCAATCAATATTTTGCTATGTCACTGATGTGCCATAAAATGTCATAATTTTATTGATCTAATGTCAGGTCGATGGCATAAGAAAGATTTGAAATGACAACTTGAGTAGAGGGATTGTTAAATTTAAACTGATATGTTTGCCTTCCTGTCAAAACAGTGCACGATCCTTCAGCTCATCAGCCACCTGCCTGAGCCAAGCTGACTTCAAACAGCAACGCTTCGATCAATATTTTTGGAAACAAGCTCTATTGTTCCTTTGAGGCTTTTGGTTCTGTTTTCTCCCTGTCTCTTCAAATCTAAATACCGGGTTATGAAGATACTTATCTCACCTCAGCATGGCCTTTGAGCATAGAAAGTGAGTGTTGATGCTCTTAATCTGTAGTTTAGCTCACCAGCAAATAAACTGAACAAGCAAAGCTGCTAAGGAGATTTTGTTTGCTTAGAAATTGTGTTAATTTTTTTACAGTGTGGGAAATAAATCACATTTATGTGATATTTGCTTGTGACTGTCTAGAAGTGTTCTACATAGCACAGGTCTCTATTCTCTTTGAGTTTCTCTATTGTGCTCCCACCAAAATGTCTTTTCTCAGATTTGCTCATTGGATTCCTCTCTATACTCTCTCCACATTGTGGAAAATCATCCTCAGTGGCCTTTCTAGTCAATGATGGAAAAAAGGTGTAAACTCTTGTGTCAGCCAGTAACAAACTAAGCCAAGAAAGCCCAGTTCATTTCTCATTTTTCTTTTGTCTTCAAATGTCATCATAGAAAGAAAGAATGAAAAATAAATGTCTTCATTTTGACATTTTTAACTGAAGTGTTTTCATTAGTATTTCAAAATGGTTTTATCTGAAATTGTATTGACATTAATTTTTAAAAGACATCCAAAGAAGAGAAAATATTTGGCTTCATCTGTGAAAAAAAGTGTTCAAACTTACTTTATATTTGCTAAGAAAACAAAGAAAAAAATCATCAGTTTAACTTGTATTTTATTTTTTCAAGGCAACTAGTAAAAGAGAAAAAACTATACACATTGTCATATGCCTGAGCATCATGAGAAACTCTGCCTGCTCCTCTTTAGCTCAACACAATCTTGAGACCATCAACTTCATTAGATTATTTCTTTCACCAAGGCATCTTTACAGTCTTTATGAGCCAGCACACCTTGTTAATAAACTACAAAAAATAACTTTTCCAGGGAATAACCACCACATTTCAGACTTGAGTCCATCGTACTCCTTGGAGCACAGGAAAGAGCCACCAGACTTGTGAGAAGTTGAACTTGTTCAACTTCTTGTTCAATTCCTTCTTTCTGTGGAGCTTCCCCCGGCAGATTTTCTTGTGTCCAGCAATGTGGCTGAGCTTCAGGTTTTCCCTCTAAATTGATGTAATCCAGAAGCACTGAGGTAGAATAAGTTTTGTTTTCTTAGGAAACTGCTGAAAAATCTCATTCTGTTGAGTGAGGGCATGGAAAGGGCACTAAATATTTGTGTGTTTGGAGATTTTCCTGAGTGAGAATAGGATCATAGAACCACAGAATAGTTTGGGTTGGAAGGGAATGTAAAGATCAACTCATTCCAGCCCCCTGCCATGGGCAACTTCCCCTATCCCAGGTTGCTCCAAGCGCCATCCAGCCTGGTCTTGAACACTTCTAGGCATGACTCAGAAGTGTCTTCTGAAATTATCTTTTTTAATTCCTTAATTTTCTAATGAGATAAGGAAAAAAAGCCTCTTGGGCAGTATTCATTGTAAGCATTTTGTTAACAACCTGAGATGAGTGGGAAAAAACTGCCTATGTCTAGGCAGGAATAATTTTGAATAGATGCAAGGCCAGTGCAGAAACCAGTTCTAAAAAAAGTCTTCACAGAACAAGGTTGTGGCAGGGAGCCAACAGCTCCCTGCTCACTGTGGGCACGTGAGAGAGATGGGGAAGCAAAAATCAGCCTTGCATAACCCACAGGGGCAGAATTAATAATATTATTCATCAAGGAGCAGCTGGCACAGAGAGTTGTTCCTCCATCAGAGAGGCTGCTGCTATTTCCTTCTGTGTGTGCTCCTACATTGTCCCTGTGCTGTGGGTGATCCAACACAGCTTCCACTGCTGGGTGAGAAAGCAGGGAGCAGCTGGGATGATAATGGACACGTTATGTGAGAATCTGGCACTGTGGGGCTTGTGATGGGACTACGGCAGGAATTCGGATGAGTTTTGGAAGAGAAGTCACTCTTCTCTGTACTTGCAACTACCCTTTAACTTCCAAAGCTGTAAATTAATGTTTCCAAGTGTTATTTTTGGAGAAATACTTGGCAGTGTACCTGAATTATGACTAACATCCAGTAGCACCTGATCTCTCCTACGTGAGAATTGGGAAAGTTTCTGTCTTAGCAATGTGTGTGTGTGTTGTATTTCTCTTTGAAAGAGATCTTGCTGTTATTTATAACACTGAAAGCCTAGAACAAAAATAGACCAAATAAATCACTTATACTAAACCAAATAAATCACTTATATAAAAGTCTTTTGATGTATTATATAAGGCATTTTCTTCAATTTCTAATTCTAAAACTAGAACCTCATGTACTTGTACTCTTTTATTTTGTTTCTTGTTTTCCCCAGTCACTCCCTGTTTTCATGACATATTTTCTAAAGGCTTGTGATGACAGGCACTTATAGCAAGAGCATTGCTCATCCCGAAAACAAAGCTTAGTGGAATTCTCCTACAAAGTCCCTCTGCATGTGGCCTTAGTTCTAGCAGCAGCAAAATGAAAGTGGAAAGCAGATAACAACAATCAGAAATGTGGTGAAAAATCTTGAGACAGCACTCAGAGTTCAGTTTTCAACTGCAAACTACAAATATCAGCAGAGCAAATATGAGTGCTTGTATTTGGGGGGAAAAAAACAAAAGCAAACCATCCCTGGAATAAAAAGGAACAGGGTCAGAATAGGAGGGGGGATATGGATGGTGTTTGCCAGGATAGGAAAACAGTGAGGGTGAATTACTGTGCAGGGGCATTTTTTCACCCAGGAGATGAGACAAAATAAACCTGAGGCACAAGAAACCCTGTATTTTGTATAACTGGCAAAGCTGAAGAGGATTCCTCCTAACCCAGCAATGTGAAGCCCTCTCTGGATTAGGTGCTCTGAGAAGCAGGTCCCAGTCTACCAGGAAGGACCTGGGCTGGAATACACAGTGGACACAGCCTCTGGAACAGGGATACAGAGGGACTGTGATGTTGTGGTAAGGCTGAGTGAGCAGACTGCAGGGGACAAGTGAAGAATAGTGGATGCTGTGCCAGAAGAGGGGACAGAAGCCACAGGAAGGAGAGTGGCTGGAGAAAGGTTTCAGGAGGAGGTTCAGGCTGTGGTCTCAGTCACCTCCACTGCAGCCTGGTCCACAACCCAAACCCTGCCAGTCAGATGCTTTGCTGTCTGTGCTCCTGCTGTAAACTTGTTCTGAACAGTAAATCCTTGCTGAGACACTCTGCCCAATAAACCTACTGCAGCAGAGAATAAATTCACAGGAAGTTATGTGTAACAACTTGGCCTTAAAATAAGTCCCATTGCCATTTTAACAGGAAAATGGAAAAGGGTTCCATCCAGTCAGATCAAAGATCCACTAAATCCACTGTCCTGTCTCTGGCACTAGGCAGTACTGGATGTGTAGGAGGAGCAGACCCCTTCTTTTGGTGACACAGGTGCATGCAGACCTTCATGCAGTTGCCCTCACATAGAGGTACTTTGGTTTTTAGGATTCCTGCTTGGCCCTTGACTGCTGCTACAGAAAGCACAGTGTTAAAAATGGGAACAACTCTTATTTTAATTAAAAAAAATTGTTTATTACAAAAAATAATTTGGAAAATAACAGCATCTGAATTCTTAAAACCATATTAAAAAAACCACCCTCGGAGCGCAGGATCAGAGACTCTTGGAGCCAAATTGGCTATGTACCCACAGCAGAAGTCTTCAGCGCTGGATTTACCTCAGCTAATCTGAGATAAAGTTCGCTTAAAATAAAAAAAAGGAGAAAGAAAAAAAAACCCACAAGGTCTCTGAACAGAGATAGGCCCCTCCACCCCCCTCTCTTACCCAACGCCTGGCAGCTGCAGAGTATGTTCACCAGCTTGGCCCCACGGGGAAAGAGAGAAGGGCTCTGGGAATCCTACTTTTATACCCTCTTAGCTCTTCCCAGAACCCCCCACTGTCCTGCCCCACAGCACAAGATGATTGGTGAATTCCAAGGTCCATCACAAGTCCCTTTCACCAATGGATCATTTGCTGGGGAGGGACATTGGTTTACAGAGGGGGCTTTAACAATTCAACTATCTTAACAACTTTAATAACTATTAACTTGGTTATAAGATGATTTTTATATGCAAAAGCCAATTACCTAATTTCATATATGACACACAGGCATGTGGGAGCCATCCAGACATCAAACACTGCAGGGGCCTGTGTATGGGAGTGGAATTGAGACACTGAGCTCTTCTAACTCAGCTGGCAGGACCTTCCCTGACAGCAGTGAAGAGATAAGGCAGCTGGTTCCGATGGAGACTCCAGAGAGCATCAGAAATAGGTCAGATCAGATGAAGGCCATGTACATGTGAACACTTTATTCACTGCTGTTCAGTGTTTTCCAGGGCTTTCTGTCTCAAACAGAAGCTGCAATGCCAGTGAACCTCGCAAGTCATCATCAACCCAGACACAACTGAGTTAGCACGACTTAATGAGTTGGGCCTCACAGCTGGGCTGTGGTAATTGAGTGCCTGTACATAGCATGCACAAATAAAATGCATTAGCGTAAGCGTTAGGGACAGGGATTTAAGCTTCTGTATCTTATTTGAGAAAAGACAAAAATGCAGAAAGGTGAGACACTGCAGCTCACCTCATGACGGCCCATCACTTATTAAGCCACAGTTGCCCACTCCTACTGGATCATGGCTGTGGCTCACACTTTCAGGGGAGAGTACATTCCCTTAATTTTTTAAAACAAATGAATCTTTGAAAATTTATTCAAAGTAGGGACGTGGCCCTTTGTATCTTTCTGATGCAGAGAATGTCTATCCCTGTGTGCATTGTACTCTCAGGAATAAAGAAATTATTTACGTGTTTGCAGGATTAAGTCTTTGGAGCACATTTTTGAAAGAATACATATCAAATTGCTTGGATGGTTCACATAAATATGAAAGTTGTGTTTTAAAAAAGCTCTTCAAAGTTGTTAAAAAAGGATGTTTCCCTCCTATTCCTTCCATGTAAATGTGATCAGTTTGGGTAAAACAAACATGCAGATCAAAGGCTAAGGAATCCTTTCAGAGATGAACTTGGTGCTTCTGTATTTGAAGCTTATGGCAAGGCAAATATGGACAGTTCTACTTTTTGCCTGTGTTTTTCTTGGTGCCTGTCTGCCCACCCCCCTCTGTCACCCTTCCACCTTAACTGCTGATGAATAACCAAGTCCTGCAGTGCAGAATTACCTGTTTTAGGTAGCAGGGACACGTAGCTGGTCCTGTTATTTAGATTTCCCAGAAACAGATTGCAGTTAAAGATTCTCTGAACATTCAAAGTGAAAAGACAGGATGCTTAGAGCACATCCTGCTTTTCGCTGGTCACTTTTTACCCTTCTTACCATCACTCTCATCTTGTAACTGAGCTCAAGCTGATAGCAAGAACTTCAGGGATCTCTGGTGTCCATCATTCCTAGGGGTCTCATCATTATGATCATTGTGGTGGTCTGCCACTATTTCTAAGGAGCTTGGAGAAGATCTGTGCTGTGAGAGCCAGCCAGAGGATGGAAAGGCCATCTGTGGGGCTCTTGAGGGGTAAGGAGAGGGTTCTTGAAGAGGGACTGGAGAATAACACATGAGAATTAAAACCTGTGCTTATGAAATGGTATAATCAGAACTATGCCACTGAATGGTTTCCTAGGCTGAAGCCACAACCAGTTCTGCTGCCACCCCATCCCATCCCATCCCATCCCATCCCATCCCATCCCATCCCATCCCATCCCATCCCATCCCATCCCATCCCACCCACCTCCAGCCACATTCAGACACCCATCCATGCCACTGGGCTGCAGCCAGGCTCTGCTGCTTTTGCACAAGTCCTGAAATTGTTTGTGTTCACAGCCTCCTGTTAATGCCACAGTCCCTTCCACAGCTCTTGGGGACGTGGTTCTCAGTCACTGCATGGCTCAGTAATGTTCCCTTTCTCTATGGCACCAGCTCCCACCTGGAGTTTGTGACAGCCGAGGGCTTGTGCAGCAGCAGCAGCAGGTTTCTTTGTGCGGCCAAATGCTGCTATGCTGTGGGCCAAAGCTGAGCATGGGCTGGAGTCTGAGGGAGCAGACAGAAGTGCCAGAGGAGCAGCCTCTCCTTTTAGTGTTCCTGGCAGAAGGGTTCAGAGCACAATGAGCTGGTTACAGGAAATGGCAACAGAAACAAACTAATTCCTTCCAAAGGTTTTTTCAGCTGTACAGTCCTTATTATTAGAGAAAGACAGGAGTGGTTCCAGAGTTCTCACAACTTGAGGTGTTCTATCTTTCAGAATCCAGTTTTGAGTCTCATCAGGTGTATGATAGTTCAAAGGGCATATATGCTGAAAATTATTGCCATTAATGCGAAGAAGAATACATGGAAATTTACCTGCTTTGCAGGTGATATGACAGATTCGTACTATGAGATCTGAAGGACCTGCCTTGGTAGATGGTTCTGGCACTACCTGATGCCGGTCCCAGATTCTTGTGAGGAAAACATAATAAAAGCTGCGGAAACGAGGACCATTACAAGGACATGGGGAAATGTTCCTTCACCTACTTGTTAGGCAGAACTTTGCTTTTGAGCTGAAATGTGAGAGATTACTTCCCTTTTAAAGTGCTTTAGTCTCATTATAAACACTGACATTCACCTTTTTCCAAATAAACATTCACTTTCCTTATCTTAGCTCAGGGGATTCTACAGTGTTCAGGTTTTAAAAGTGTTCAGTATTTTAAAAAGGCAGGAAGAAAATAGGAGGGCAAAAGACAATAGCAAAAGAAATATTTAATGAACATTCTAACTCATGGGCTACTGCTTGTAGTTTTTGAGAGGATATGGATCTCTTCTAATGCTGCAATATATATCACATAAGTCTTGTTTAATAAACAGTCGTGTCAAAAATAATTTTAAGTTTTAGTTTATTTACAAAGCATCATCTTGCAGAAATCTATTGGCCAGCATAGAAAAATGTATTACAGGAGAAATATGCTGCTCTACTCAGGAAATGGCAATACATATTTATTTAGAATGTGTGCTGGGAGTAGTATTCATTTTGGAAAATTACCTCTAGATTTTGACGTCTTCAGAGTACGTGTGTGTAGATTATTTTTATTTTTGGTCCGACATTTCTAAATCAATGACCATTAAACATTTAAAAAAATATTGTAATGGAAATATTTATGTGTATGTCTTAGTATGTCTACATAATTTACCTATTAAAAAAAACCTATTGGAAAATGCAGGTTTTGACCAGCTCTAATGGACTTAAGTTTTAGAAACAAGAGGTTTCCCTGCAGTTCCATGAAGTCAAAGGTAAGAGCGTAATGTTCTGAGTGGCATTATAAAATAAATAAATAATCAGGTTGCTCTTGATTATTTATAGATAAAATAAATAAATAATCAGGTTGCTCTAAGGTTACAAAGGAATGAGACCGTTAAAACCCATCAATATGGAAACAAAGACTGAACATAGAGCCAAGGCTTGTTTCCTGGGTTGGATATTCAATAGACCAATACAATATGGAATGGAATAATTCAAATACAATATCTCGCTCTTAAACATTTACTGACAGCACTTAACATCCTGTGATCTCTTTCCATAAGAAATGCAGGCAAAAAAATCAGCTATTAAATACATCAACTACTGAGTGCAGTCCACTTCTGCCAGAGTGACACAAGGTTAGATGAGTTATTTGCATATTCTGTCAGTATGAAGCACTCAAATAAACCAGATATAGAGAGACTGATACTTCTGAGAAAGAGATGGTTGAAAATGCCAATTAAAAGAAATTATTGAAATATTCAATCTAATGAAGCTGGGAAGAAATGCTTGGAAAGCATGAATCTTCCCCCTTATAGTAGCTGAAAGGTGAAAAGCAAATAAACATGAGAGGAAAGTCTGGACACCACTGGGGTCCCGTGTGAGGGATTATTGTAGAGCAGAAAAATCAGCAGCACTTCTTTAAGGAATCAGTATTTCCTTCAGTGCTGTTGTCTGTCCCCAGCCTTGGCTGTAGAGTGTGCAGTTGTGTGTGGAGACACACTCAGGAGCTGGGCTGCTGTGCTCAGCAGTGCAAGATTCATGAGGGCATGAGGGGGAAAAGCAGCTTGATCTTGTAGCCCAGTGATGCAGCGACTCATACGGGGGTTTAGCTGTTGTTCCTGATATTTTTCACATGTTTTATTCAAAGACTATTTAATTCAGTCTTGGTAAAAGAGTTTGACACTGCCATCCCTAGAAAGGGAGCACTAGCTGTGAGGTTCCAGAGTTACTCTGGTTTTGTCTGGAAACTGTTTATCTTTTCACCTTTAATTTTGGGTTTTTTTCAGTAGCACTGTGGTACAGGAGGGATGAAACGTATCTTTGGTCCGGCCTGGTGCCTGTACAGGACATTGATGTATTCTTGCTGGGAGAAGTAGTGCTTTTAATTGTTTACAGCCTCAGGGAAATCCTCAACTCTGTCCTGGGATTTCTAACCACTGGGCTGGCACAGAGTAGTGGTGGCACCATCCCTGCCTGGCTTTGAGAGAAAAGAGGGAGCCGCTCCTGTGCCAAAGGGAGATCACTGCTCTTCCAGAGGGAGGTATAGTTCCCAGAGTCTAGGAAGGGGATTCAGGCTGGAAATTCTCATTCCAGTGCCACGTGTGCACCAATTTTACCTCTTAAGCAGTAACTACATTACAGACTCCCTGTTAGCACCTTCCATTTTGAAAGGAAAAGTCACTTGCCACGTTGTTACAAAAATATCTCTATATTTATTTATCCATCTGGCAACATGCAGAACTACTGTGAGAACACCAGCCTGTGATGGAACTGTTCAGCTGGTTTTGCCTGTATTCTCCAGCACTGAAAGGCACTCAGGCTGCAAAATATTGGATCAGAGGAAAACTCACCTGACATAAATCTACCTGGCTCTGCTGACTTTCGGCGGCGTGGATTCATCTGGATCACACACAGGAGATGAGCAGGACCCCAGATGCTGTTAAATGACATATGCCGCTAATTTCTGTAAAGGATCAAGGACTTTTGCTTTGTTTTGTGGGAAAAGTCAAACTCCAGATTCTGGCAGAAAAAAAAAAAGGGGGGGGTGAAGAAAAAGAAAAAAATCTTTAAAAAGAAATTAAACAAATAAATAGAAAATCAGCTCTTTTGATATCATGGAAATTTAAGTTGTTACTCTTTAATGGTTGATAGGTAGAAAATAACAACTCAGGATATAATCTTAGAAAAGAGGAAGCTCAAAGATTTTAAAGCTGGGTTAATGGGGTATGCTGTAAAGCCACCATGTCCACTGTGTCAGCTCTGCAGGCCTCACAAATGGATTGGCTGTCCCAGGCTGACATTCCAGTACTTCACATTTCTTCTAAATTTACTTTCCAAGCCAGTTGAAAAAGAGTGGGACAATGCTTTCAAAGTTTAGTGACTGCAGGTTTGGGGAAATGGATCTTATTGAACATAGCTATATAATTTTCCATGTTAGAATGTTGATATAAATGTGCAAGTTCTTCTCCCTGATAGTGGGAATAAATGAAAGCGGAATGAAATGCACACTTGTTACAAAGACTGTTGGTTGAGGCTGCACAGAGCAGGATTTACATGCTGAAAATAAGGATTCTTTTGAACTTACTCCCTTTGCTGACAAACTGAGTTAAAGATCAAATCCTCTGCTGGTGCATGTTGATGTCACTGCAGTGGCCCAGTGCGTTTTGCCATACTGTAGTGATCTGCACAATTTGTATTTGTGCTTTCTCCCGAACAGCTGTGCTTTGCTTACCTTTTTGCCTGAGAGGAGCAGTGCTTTTATTTAAGCAGCATCTGAGAATCAAGATTATGTTCACCCAGTCCTTAGTTTACTTAAACAGAAGTCTGGTTTGTCAGGTATCTGTCTGTCCTGTGACATCATACTCATCACTTCACAACAACTTCTGTTGCTAAATAGGAACTCATTAATAAGAATATAGAAGAAGGAGAACTCAGAAGAGATGAGGTAAAAGCCATCCTCTATGGCCTTGAAAAACAGGGCTCGTTGCTTAGTAGGTCTTTGTTTCAGTTTGTTTCTCTGCAGCACTTGCAGTGAAAATAAGACCAAGTGAAAATCCTATTGCAAATCTTGAGTGTCAGTATTCCTTAAGTGAGTTTTCTTCTAATAATGAAAAATCTGTGAGTGAGTTTGATATTAGGATCTCACTGGTCATGGCTCCAAATAATTCCTTCCCTCTATGCTCATTGAAAGTCAAAATTCGGTTAAAATAACATTCTATAAAATGAGCTGTGTTGCCAGGATAGGAATCAGCTGCACTCATACTTACCTTCTACTGTATGTAAAACCTATTAAATCAAAATAAATATTTGTGCATTGAAGCTAAACAAATTTTAAGACGTTTCATAGAGATAAATAGATGGAAAGAATCTTCACTGGTTGGATAATCATTCCTGCTCTTCCACTGAAAATATGTTTGTGTGAAGTCCTGACCTGATCTTAATTAATATTTTCCCATAACCATGACAAGTTTTGCATTCTTATCAGCTGACTTGTTTCATGAAAGTAAAAATTTGGACCCTTGTTAACAAAGATCCTTCGAGAGTATAAAATGAATGGTTAAAGTGTATGCACACATCTGCACATGTATGTATCCCTCTAATAAATTGGGTTTTTTCTTCCATAAACCAGAAAAACTTCAGTCTGACTGAAGAGACAACAAAGAAAGACCTTCCATACAGCTACTGACATGCGATTTTTCCTTCTTTTATTAGGAGATTCTTGCTTTTAATTGTTCAGTGTCGCTGTCCGTACCGAGAGTAGTGAAAAACGACATGATCAAAGTTCAGGAAAAAATGGATTATTTAATTAATTATAAATCGGTTTATATAACTTGGTTCGCAAGAGTAGCACAGTACTATTGGTCCCTTGGTCAACCACCTCCTAGAATGATTGGTGGAGGCTATTCAACACCCATTTGAAAATATTTTCCTCAGTGTACCATAACAGCACTAACTGAACAACAGCAGGTGCAAAGATAAAGAATTAGTTTACAAAAGCGTCTTCACTGTTTTCGTCTAGTCTGCGTGAGAAAGCGATGCTCTCACAGAACACTGAGAAAAGGCTGAAGAATTTCTCTGCCTCTAACTTTTCAGCATCCATAGTTCAGGATATGGAAAAACAACTTAGTCTTTAAGTGTTGATTTTTACCTTGAGCTGGATTTTCACCCTGAGAAGGACTGTTTTGTGGTCTGAAATCAACACTGCGTTAACTGGGTTAATGAGGGAGGAAAAAGGAACCTGTCAGCTCCCCAGGTCAGTATGGATGCTGACTGCAGTGTGGGCTCCAGGTTATGGGATTGGGATGACAAAGTTTTTCCTCCTCCACAGAACACTTAACTGTGATGGTTTATTTTCCCCATGTGCTCGACCTGCACTATAAAGGTCTAGATGAACCAGTTATCCTTCTTGGAGCTGTGTTGCTTGTGTCTTTTTTGCAGTATTTTGCCCCTTTCCTCTTGCTCCTGTGTATTTTTCCTCTATATGAAGAAAGGATGTTTCCTTCCTGGGAAAATAGAGTCCAGGCATGCAGCGACATACATCTTTAACCATCAAATATATTAAAATATAATTCAAATCAAGGACAATTTTTCATCTCAAATACTCTTTCTCGTGCTAGGATGGCTATCAGGGCATATTCCAACAGGATTTTTGTCCTGAGTTCTCTTTCTAGCCCTTGGGACTCCCTTGGTCTAGGATTCCCTTCCTCTTCCATCTTTCTCTCAGGCAGTCTCCAATCTCCCATATCTTCCCTTAGGCTTTTCCTTCTTCATGGTCAATTTTTTTTACAAAAAACCCCCCAAACTCCACTTGCTACAGTACTTAATTTTAGCTACAGATTATCACTAAACCCAGACTAGAATTTCTTCAGGGCAATATTTCTGCCTGTACACAGTACTTCATGGGGCCATCCTGCATTACCAGTTATCATGACTAACAATTTGAATTATTAATAACAGTATTGCTAGTTTCAGTTATTTTACTCCATTTCATTATCAACACATGGCTTTTTGCTTTATTCAGTGTTAAAACAACCCATCTCCTCTTGTAAGATTTTCCATTTTCCATGCCCATTCGTCATGATTTAGTGCTAGTTATTTTGCAGATATATATTCTAAAGTAAACTATCTATCCAGCAGGAGTTGGCACCCCTATTTAATTTTCATTTCAGAGCAATGTCACTGTCAGCCATACTCTGGGTCAGCTCTGATACACTGAAAATGACAACTACAACAAGCAAAGCTGTCATGATCCAACAGAAACACTATTAATGACTCAATTTTAAAAAACAGGAAGAATTTAATGGACAGAAGGGATGTGGTAAATAGGGCGACTGTAAACTTTAAAAAAAGGGAACGTTTGTATCCACTGTAAAGAACTAAACTAATTAAAACACCAAAAATGCCTGAAAAGGAACAAATCAGTTTGGACAGCTTGGTTAACAGTACAGTCTTATTCCATATACACTGTAGATGTTAAGAAGCAAATTGGTATTTTGAAGTATGGCAGAACAGAATTAGAATTGAAAAACAGGAGAATAACATCAATATTACGCAATTACTGTGTATCTGTGGTGGGGAAAGCAGAATCTGGAGAGAGTTGGGGGAGCCAAACCGCACAAATATAAGTTTTCAGACATAATTTAATTCCTCTGGAAAGCTGAAAGCTGAAAGACACATATTCTGGAGACAATTGTGCACACAGAAGAAGAGAAAAGTAATGGTTCTCTATAACTCCGAAGAGAAAACAGGAAAGAATGTAAAAATTTTAAGGATTTATCATTGAACACTGTTCCCCCCAAACTTCAGGATGCAGTATTTTTCCAAATAATTTCTGTACTGTTCCAAGGGGAAATAGAGGGTTTCCCTTTCCTCTGCATCCACAATGGGCCTGTTTGTTTCCATTCCTTCATGACCACGAACAGCACAAGTTTTCCTCTAAAAGAGAATTAATTCAAAGTTTACTGATCAATGCTATGAGGGTTGCTATTCACAACCTATAAGGAAGAGATTGAGCAAAGATGTTAATTACTAGTGTAATTCTGTTAATACAGTTAATTACTGTTAATTCTTCTTCCTTGCTATGGCTACATCAGAATATGTTGTCCAGAATTACATAAGCTGTTTTTTTGTTTTGTTTGGACACAGATTTCTTAGACAATATTTAGAAGTTATGTTAAACTCCAGCCATAAATGTTAATATGAGATTTAAAACCAAATCAGCTTCTCTAAGGAAGGAGACGAGAACTCCAAGTACTGGCACCAGCAGCAAAATAATAATTTATTTTTTTGTCAGAAAAGAGAAATCTGAAGGGAAAAGATGTCACAGCAATTAAAATGTTTGCGTGTGTAGAGAGAGATAGCTAGCTAGCTAGCTAGCTAGATAAAAGTTTTATCTAAGAATATATTAAAAAATGGCTTGGATTTGGATGTTCAAATTCCATGAAGATAGTTTCCATCAAGAAGCTTTGTTTCATCTATCCTAGACATCCGCCATCCAAAGAAGAAGCAATGGTTTGGCACATTTCATTAGCATGTATGTGATGAAATACCTTAGAAAAGAAAATGGCTTAGACATGAGCAAATACAGCAATAAAATATCCTGAGGCAGATTAAAATGGAAAAGTCTGGGTTCAGAATCCAGGAAAGGGAAAAACATGGCGTTAGTGTTAAATGCTGGGGGGGTTTTGCATGTGGTTGCCTAGGGATGCACAAAAAAAATCCAACAGAGTTATTTAAGAGTTAATGCTTCACATCAAAATAAAGATAACTAAATAAATTTATGAGGCCACCCTTGCACAGCTGCTGTTTGAAAAAAGTGCAGTGAGGTAGGAGTTGTTCCCTTAAATAAAAGCTTTTATGAAGAAATAGTACAGATGGATCCTTATGTGAAACTGAAGAAGAGGGGAGAGGAATACAAGACAAAGTCTTGAGAGGGTTATCTAAAACCAGGTATATATAAGGCTCACCAGAAGAGCAAAAAGAGTTACCCCAAAAGGACTGAAGCAAGCAAACAAGATATCCTGTTCTGAAGGAGATAGGACAGAGAGCCTGAAGAAACCAGCGTTCATATCATGTTGTGGCAGCAACGGAAACGTTCTGATTTTATTCATTCTTTTAAACCCTTTAGGGATCTCTCTTTTTATCTCTCTTAGAGGATACTCTCCCCAGGCTCTGCAATGTATCTTTATGTCTTCTGATTCTTCTTTATCAATTAACTGTGTGTTAGTCTGCATTTTTTTTTCCACTAACAATGCTTGTGTATTCGAGAAAATATGTTTCCAATCCATAATAGTCAGGGCAGTCTCAAAATTATAAAGCGTGAGTGAACTAAGGCTAAAGGCAAAAGAACTAGCAAAAATTACAACTTTCAGTCTAGGTCTGGAGTTTATGTAAATCAGAAGAGCTTCATTTATTGCCACATTGGGACGTCTAACTCTGGGACATGTCTCCCATATTCTGTGGGTAAGTTTCTCAGGTTAGGTCAATGCTGACTTTCATACCAGCAAATCAGATGATGCGTCATCCCTCATTCTAATTTATATTGCTTTAAAATGGAAAGAAGGAACATGGCAATAAAATCAGTGAGGGCTTAAGACAGAGCAGAGGGTGTTTCCTGCTGCCTACCTTTATACCTGCTTACACACATTTTCTGTCAGACAAATTGCTTCCTCATGTTTATATCTTCAGTAAATTTATCTCATGAGTTTGACCCACTGGCCAATTACCTCAATATCAAGTCTAGAAGGATGATTACAGTTCTATCAAGACATTTTAGAAAAATATGTTAAATAATATCTTTTTAAATATACTCATACAAACCCCCTCATGCTGAAGCTATAATATGTCCAAGTAAATATCAATACTGGTGTTGATACCATGTGCTCAGCAGCTGAAAATCAGGCCTCTGGAAACACCTTTGTTGGAAACACTCCAAAAGGAAGCATTTACCAGGGAAATGCTTTTTCTTAATGGGAAAAAACCCTCAGAAGAATTGGTGCATTCCTCTACTGATGAAATAGATTCTTCCTTTGGTGACACAATAAAATTCAAGGCTGACTGATAAAGTTAATGCAATAAATATGGATACAGGGAGGAAAGAGGAGAGATGGAGGGTGGAGTAAGAATAGATAAAATTCAATTTCACGAATACCAATATATTCATATATCCATATATATCTACCACATAGAAATAAAAAAGGAAATGGGTTTTGCATTTTGTTGAGTCTACTGGGGAAAAGGATTAATTGCATTAAGCATTAAAACAAGAAAGCAAGTAGGGGATTTTTAATGATGCCAAGTCTGAGACAGCTGCAGGACACATAATGCCACCTGCTAGAATCATCATTATAGAAAGGATTTTGTGTGTAAGGGGCTAAACAGTGAAACAGCCCTCAGACATCCTTCAGTGGGGGAAACTGGGCAAGGAATGCCCTAAGCCTCCACTTAATGTGAATGCTGTAACTCCAAATGTCCCCTCAGAACCACAGAATCAATCAGGTTGGAAAAGACCTCTGAGATCACAGAGTCCAACTTATCACCCAACACCACCATGGCACTGAGTGCCATGTCCAGTCTTTGCTTAAGCCTCTCCAGGAACAGTGACTCCACTGCCTCCCTGGACAGGCCACCCAATGTCTAATCACCCTTTCTGTGAAGAAATTCCTTCTGATGTCCAACCTAAAGCTCCCCTGCTGCAGCTTCAGGCTCTGTCCTTTCATCCTATTGTTGGTGATTGAGACACAGACTTTGCCGGGTCCAGTGAGGACTGTCCAGCCCTCATGTCCTCTGTGGCTCACCTACAGCTCCAGTCCCTGATGCAGGGCACCATTCATAGTGGCTGGGACAAGGACCCAGACTGGCACGGAATCTGAATCGTTTATTCAGAGAAACAAGCTGATTTTATACACTTCTTCAAGGCACAGGATTTCCTTACGTGGCAATACTCACTACGTGACCTATCCCATGCTGCCACATCAGCAACACATTTCTGAATGTCCTTCTGTGGGCTGATCATGCGCTGGACACCCGTCTGTCAGCTTCCGGCAGCTCCTCTCCGTAGGGCTCTGCC
>VZTE01001223.1:22315-73528 GCA_013397775.1 Eulacestoma nigropectus
GAGACAAGCCTCTCTGTGCTGCCATATGCTCCTTTGTGCTGCCATGTGCCTCTTTGTCCCACAGTCTGTAACTCAACTCCATCCCATCTCTTCCCACATCCTATCACTGATTGCCAGGGAGCAGAGCCCAGCTCCCACTTCTAGGTTTTGTATCTGCAGGGGACCTTTCAGCTGTAAATCACAGGATGTACTCAGGTCACATCCTGTGTCCTTGAGCTGTGATGTCTCTACATACTGTGAATGTTATCTCCAGGCTGATACATTCACAGTCACCTGCATGTGTCTCTCTGTGTGAGCTACTTCTTTATGACTAAAAACAATCAGCAAAAATAGAAACTTCTACTAATCCCATCTCTGTGGGACCACAGAAAACCCCTGACATTTGTCTGGAAGCTCTATTGTACACCTGGCCAGAACAATTCAGAGCAATTCAGATTCACCAAAGTAAGACCTTGTGTGGGCCTGCTCTGTCCCCTCAGGACAGTCAGGATCTGCCAATGGCCTCTTCAGGTGTCACCTAAACCAGCCTTTGAGCTCAAGGCAGAGCCCAACATCTCGTCCCCACATCCCACAGTATCACTAATACATTGTCTTATCTCTTGCACAAAGTCTTTCCATGTTCTAAGAAACTTGGCCTTAGTAATAAAGATAACAGGCAAGTCAGTGTCTCTACTGATTGTTGATATTTATTAGATATTGCAGAAATACACACTAAATTTTATCCTCCATAAGCCCAAGCTCAACTCAAAGTTTAGCATGATCTCAAGGCTCCCTTCTGATTCTGTCAGTCAGTGAACTCTTTCTTATCTGATGTTTTCAGCTCTTTGCTCTGTTCCAGGATTGGGCTGGGTTGGATGAGGGTTGGGGCAAATGCCTAGGGCAGTTTCTAAGCCAAAGCAGGAGATCTAATCCCCTCAGGGCCAGGCAGGGCTCTGCCACTGGGGAGGGGTCAGAGAAGTTCAGGGTTCCCTGTGGTGGCTTTGGGAGTTTGTCTGCTTTGCCATGGGGAAAAGCTCCCTTGGGAGCTGCTGTGCGTGTGTTGGCACTCCGTGTTGTGGTGCCCAGAACAAACTGAGCAGGGGGTGGGGATGGAGTCTGGAGCTCGTCAACCTCGTGTTGTGGATCTGGTGGCTGTGACATTGCAGAGAACAGGTCACAGTGGGAGCCAACACCAGGGAGCTCCTGTCTTGCTGCCCCAGTCTCATGCTCTCTCTCACCCAGAGCTGCTGGCCCCCTTTTTCCCCACCTCTCACAGGCCATGACTAGGACAATCGCGTTCCTCGTGGCTGTGCTGGCCATGCTGCCCAGGCCGACACGCGATCCACAGGCTGATATGACCTCAGCACAGCGCATGCAGCAGCACGAGGAGCTCCTGCATCAGGAGATGACACGGCTGTGGCAGGAGGTTGAGCAGATCGGGTCCCTGGAAGAAGCCCTCGTCCATTCTGTGATTAAGAACTGGCTCTTTTGGGCCACTGCAGCAGCCATACTCATGGAGGTCTGCTGGCTGGCCTGGCAAAGGAAGCTTGCCTTCAGGAGCAAGGAGGATGACAACCAGGGACAACAAGACCTCAACCAAGCACGCAATGGTACCAGACTTTTGGCTGAATCCACCCGATTACCAGTGCAGGAACTGCCTGACTCGTGCAGGAATCTGAAGCAGCTGGTGCGTGACCTGCTGTATATCAGCCGAGAGTTTTCCCGGAGGACTTTCATGCCAGAGATTTACGCAGACAGTGGAACGGATGGCAGCCATGAATCCTGGAGTATTTTCGAGAACAGAATATTCTACCAGCTGCTCGTGTTCCTGCGGCCACCCCCTGGTCACTCTTTCATCCTGGAGCGGGACACTGTCAGGCAGCATCCAGAGAGATGCTCTGACATCCGTGTGGTGCTGGAGTGCTCCATGGAGCCTCTGATGGGATGAGTTTTTCCTTGTGTTTTGTCTACTGCTGGGGCAATGAGCTGCTGCAGGATCACAGCTCACTGCTCCTAGAAACCCTCTGCACAGGTTCCTACTTAAACATAGAGCAAATCTCCACCTGGGTGCAAAACTTGCTGCTTTCAGCCTGGCTGTGTTTTCCTCAGTGGCCGCGCCGGCATCTGATGCTGCTGCCCTGCTCTCGCTCCTGCAAGTTCCTGGTGAGCAGCCCCTCCAAGGAGCAGAGCTGCACTGAGATGGTTTTGGCAGTGCAGGAAGGCAGCACAGGCAGCTGTCTGATCCTAGAGTAGGCAGCAGCTTCTCCATGGAGCAGATCACCTCAAGTGCCATCACACAGCTCGTACAGGACAAGCTGCTTTCCCAGTGTGGGCTTGGGAAAGACAGGTCCTGCTGGACACCCTGATCTTCTGTGACAGGGTGCCTCACATGGGGAAGTGAGGGAAAGGCTGTGGATCTGGTCTGCCTACACTTCAATAAAGGAGCAAAATTTAAGATTTTTTTTTCCTTTTGACAAAGGCAAGGATTTTAGCATTTTTATGAAACGTTTAAAATGCAGAGACTTGATGCACAAAACCAGTTTATAACTGTCAAAAGAAACCACTAATTAACAAACAGTTAAGTGCTGGTTGAGATTTTCCTTCAGTTCAGTGCAAAAACTGAATTCTGCTTCGTAGTGTAGTAATATTGCCAGTTTCTCTTTTATTGACTTCTAACTTCACGAGAACTTTCAGGTGCTATTGCCCATGGATAGGGAATAAGAGAATACCCCAAATAAGGCATGTAATCTGTGAACAGTTGTTTCACACATTAATCTGCACTTGAACAGTGAGCAGAATAATCCGTGCCTGAGGGACTGGAAGCTGAGGGAGCACTTCATTTCTTGCCCTGTGCTGATGGGCAAAGGAATTTTTGCCACAGCCGTCATAATACAGCTGGGGCTGCATCATAATGCAGTTGAGTTGGCGCTCAACTGCCCCAGTTGAAGTCTTGTCTATGCAGCATCTATTTTTTTCTCTAAGTGAATTAATGTAAAATTTCATTCATTCTAAAGAATAATGAAGCTCAGCCCTTGCAGAGTGAGTTAGGGAGTAACACCTGCTGGTAGCACAGGCACATCTACATATTCATGGCGAGTACAGCGTGGAACATTCGTGTAATGTCTTTACATTACATGAGGAGCAAGCTGCCTGTCTGAAGGGATATAAATGCCTGGAGAAATTCTGCAATAAAAGTCACAGTGCAGGTTTTAGAATACTGGGCAGGATATCTCCTGAAACAAATCACAGCAGACAGATTTTCAATACCTACTACTCTGGTCAGGCCCAAAATAGCATCGTTGTGAAGTTTAAGTCCATCATTTGTCAAGCACAGTATTCCTATAGTGGCTAGTGCAGTGTAGTTCAGGTTGTGAAATCAGTGCCAATGAGAGCCAAAATCTTGGGGTAACAGGAAATTACCATACAGGAGAACTGCTTGTGACTGAACACTGCCCAATAAAAATTCTTCAGCCACCTTGAAAAGAGCACTTTAGGTGAGACTGTGGCTTCATTTCAGCGAAGTGACTGCAAGCTGCGACTTACACACCCTAACTGGCGTGAAACTGGATCAGGGGAGGTTTAGGTTAGATATCAGGAAAAAATTCTTCATCTAGATGGTCGCTGGGCACTGGAACAGGCACCCCAGGGAAGTGGTCACAGCACCAACCTAAGAGAGTTCAAGAAGCATTTGGAGAAGGCTCTCAGTCACATGGTGGGATTCTTGGGGTTGTCCTGTGCAGTGCCAGGAGTTATTCTATGATTATATGGTTCTGAACTACTAACAACCATTGAATAGGAAGGTATAATCAGTTAATTTCTATATACAGCTGGAGTTAGGTGATCTTTAAGGTCCCTTCCCACCCAAACCGTTCTATGCTTCTAAGAAACCTCTTTTTCAAGTCTGTTTCCCCCAATTTACTTAAACCAGCTCTTGAGTTTAGATAATTCAAGCATATGATTCTTTTTCCAGACATGGTGGCGTGCTTTGTTCATTAGAGATCTGTATCAGTGTCTTTCTATGAATATCCCAGAACATCATCCACATTGATGTTAGAATATACATATATATAAAAATAAAAAGGTGAGGAAAAAGAAAAGAAATGAAAAGGTTGTCAGTCCAAGAAAAAAAAAAAAGTTCAGGGATATTCATGAATATTTGTATTTAAAAAAAAACCTTACTGAGAAGAAGAGAGTCATAGAATCACAGAATGGCCTGGGTTGGAGGAGATCTTAAAGATCATCTCGTTCCTTGCACTAGTTCACGTTGCTCCAAGCCTCATCCAACCTGGCCTTGAACACCTCCAGGGATGGGGCAGCCACAGCTTCTGTGGGCAAATGAAAAAAAGACAATAATACATTATTGATCCAGTGACCATGGTCAGAGAGAACAGGTAAAAGGCTCCACTTTAAATGTGTCACAAGTCAGAATGAAGAGTTCTCTTATTTATCCAGCAACATGAACAACTCAACCCTTATTGTTATGAGGTCCAAATTCCCATTTTACAGCCCACAGTGGAGCAACAACTTCTGCTGTGAGAGAAAATGCACACCCATACAAAGAAGAGTGATTCCAGGCTGTCCTGTGGACCCAGCCATGAGCAGGTGCTCCACTTCTGTGCTTCAGGGCATTCAGCTACTAGGACAGCAAAATTGCCCAGAGGCTTTCCTGTCATCTTCATTAGGTGTGAAGAAGCAGGTCTGATGGAAGCTCCCAGGCTGTGGAATCTGCCAGTAAGTCACTAATTCACCTGAGGCAAACAAAACATCTGCAAACATCTGTAAAAAAAAAAAAGAAAAAAAAGGTAAATGTGATTCAGCTATGGTGCAGACGAAGAAGTAGACGACCTGCTGAGCTCTGTTCTGTTCTCTTATAAATGAAAATGAAAGTGAACTACATTGGGGGGCATGTAATGAAGGGTTTGCTTTATACTTGTCTTAGTTATAAGCATGGGAGTTTTTCTCATGTGAAGTGGCTATCATAGTCTATAGGGTTTTCTTTAAATAAGAAAAGAAACAAAAAAATAATCCATTTGTGGGTTTTTTTAATTATAGAGCAGAGGAATCAGGCATTGTTTTGGAAAGCACTGAGCATAACGACAAATGAGAAACATACTGGGGCTCCTTTCATAAAATTAATGAGGAAAAAAAAAGACTTTTTTTTCAGTAATCCAAGGATTTCTCCAAACCCAGTGACAAAAAATGCACGTAATGGTTTTTTGTAGTGATGCATCTGACTGCTGCACGGTTTGCTGTGTAATCTCTTGTGGAGAAGGGAAGATATTAGTGAAGTTTCAAATACTAATGCATTAATTCCTTCATTCATGTTCTTTTACCAGTCACCTACACAGCATTTAGTAGAAAACTATTGTTTTCTGTATCTGGAGAAAAAGAGATGAACATCACTCGCTTCTTAAAGAGATCTGAAGAAAATGTTTGCATATAATTTCTTCATAGGAAGCAGAAACAGCAGTCTAATGCCAATGGAAAGACTGTCACATTCCAAGGACAGCCCTTTCTGTCCACGACATCTCACAGCAGTGAGTCTTGTAATGGTAGTTCAGAACTGACCTACATAGAGTATTAAAAATTGATTTCAGTCGAATAAGACTATAAAGGTGCACATAAATCATGCTCTTGAAATTGATATAAACATTTCATTAGTGATCTGTTCTCTAAATTTGTAATGGTAGCACCCCTGGGATAGAAAGGGAGGCTGGCGCCATCTGAAAATCCACGTTCTGGCTGAGAGTATTTAAATAATGATTAACTATATTCATGCGAATGTTATCTGGGGACATTAAATCTCTTAGTCAGACTTCTTGTGGTTTGCATGCCAAGTTGTTTTCTGAAATACAGAATTAGGGGTGTGGGTGGCATTCACTGGGAAGTCCATTTACATCAGACAATTACTTTTTGAACAAAATCACACCTCTCATTTCACTGAGACCATGTAGGTGAGTATAATAGCTCTTTTTCTATTGTCACAGCTGAATTATGTTCAAATTGCCCTCTGAGGACTGCAAGGAGTTATATCTTTTAAAATTTTAGATTTTATTAGATAAACTGAGTCACATAGAAAAGTGAGTGATAAAAATTCTATCAGGTATTGATAGATAAAGCCCTGGAATTCCACCTTCTTCATTCATTGGCCCTGTTAATTATATAGACCTTAATTAAACAGACCTTCGGAGATGAGCTGGAATATAGTAAGCAGACAAATATAAGGATAACTCTACCACAGGGAAAGAATCAGGTGCTAGCTGCTCTTTAGGACACTTACCAGGCAATAACAAACTGTGGAGAAAAATTTTCTTGACGAAAGGAATATAAAAAGTGTCAGTATAGATCAGCTGCCCAGAAATATGTACTCTGGGTTAAAAAAATCAAAGAAATTGAGCCAGAAGTCATCCGCTCTTAATTGTATCTCAGTCCTTGGGACTAATGTTTCTCACTAATTAAGCCCATCTGGAATCCTGGAGCCAGATGATGAGAAGTATCGAGCACAGGGATTCTGGCCAGGTAAATTTGGGCATTGGAAGGAGCATGGACTGTCCATTCCGTGGGCCTGCAATCTGTGAATTTGGCCTGACCTGTTCTTCGTGTTTTTCTCTTTCTTTTTTTTTTTTCCCCAACTACAACAGCCAAACATCAAAAAAGGAATGAACTGCAATTGTCTTCAAGTTTTTATAGTGATGGGAAAAAGCTACAAGGTCATGGAGAATAGCACAGGAAGAAGTGTTTTGGCATGAGTTTTTTTTGGAAAATTAAAATATAACGAAACTGCATAAGCCCTGGTAAGGCTCGTGCCTGTGTTAGCATTCGTAGGTGGTTTCCTAGAGGGAGGAACAATGCACATTGTTTTAATTACAGCTGGTGCATTCTGGTGGAACATTAGTTTTACATCATGAAACCCACCACCACTTTAAAAGCTGTGAGGTTACTAAAATATTGCTTTTCTGTTCAGTTGTGATTGCCAAGTATGATGTGAATTTCCCCTCCTAATGCAATTTCGTGCACCTTTAGGGCAGCATCTCTGTGAAAATTGACCTATAATTTGTGTGAAATATTATTGTAATATCCATGTTGGAAATGGAGCATAAAATTATACTAATGTGTACACACAGGCCACATTTGGTTATTTTCAGGGCCTTGTTTCAAGATTATTGTTTTATCTACTAGGTTATATTCAATAGGAAGCTTTTTGAATCATTTAGTAAATACCTGGAGTCTTAATTTTGATCTGACAAAATTCAGATCACTATGACTTCATTGCCTTTCTTTTATCAAAGCAAGTGTCTTAAGAATCAAACCCATGTTATTAATTCTAGAGATGAAATTTAAAGACACAACTGGATTCCTCACTTTTAGCTGTGACATCTGCAAACACCAGAGTTTAAATGTGTTACACTTTTCCCCTTTGAGGATCTCTTGTCTTTCATTTAGGACCTGAAACTCTTTCTTAAGTATTCACCAGAGGAATTCTAGGACATACCCTGTAGGCTTTTATTTGTGGGTTTTTTTTTTACTAAAAATAGAAAGTTAGAATCATAGAATCCTAGAACGGTTTGGGTTGGAAGGGAACTTAAAGATCATCTGGTTCCAATCCCCTGCCATGGGCAGGGACAACTTCCACTATCCCAGGTTGCTTAGAGCCCCATTCAGCCTGGCCTTGGACACTTCCAAGGATGGGGAGTCCACAGCCTCACTGGACAAAGAAATCTTAAATCTCTCAGCAGTCAATGAGTACAGGCAGTTGCTCCTATGGGATGCCTCACCCTGTCATCTCCAAGCTGCATGAGAAAAACATTCTCCAGCTTCTGAGCCAATTCTGAATGAGCAACTTTTATTTCCAATGTTTAGCCCATTAAAGCTGTGTTAGATGAAGCAAACCAGTGGTGTCCAGATCCAGAGAAATGTGTAAATACTTCAGTCTAGCTGAACCTCATAAATTTCAGAGACTTCAGGTTTGGTTTTGTACCCATATAACTTTCTGGGAGAAATCTCCTATTGGTTCCTACCATGCCGTGATTGTTGTGCCCAAACCACAAGTCTCAACACTATGCTTGTAAAAAATCCCTGATGGAGAAATAAATTAAGTCTGAGCAATATTTGCAAATCTCAGAGATGTTATTAATTTTTGCAAGCTTGCCTAAAACTTGTATTTGCTTATGTTCCTAAAAATTCAACAGAAATAGAGACCCAGTGATCTTTTGAACGGCTACAGTTTCCAAAGCCTTTTTCTGTCTTCTGAGAAAGTTTCTGCATAACACAGCAGGGCTGCAATTACTCCAGCACTGCAGAAATATGCTCATGCTAAAGAAAGAGCCTAATTATCCTCTTATTTCCAGCTTGTCTTGGTACAACACTTGAAAGGTTTGTGTCAGAGCATTGCCTGTAATCACACATGATCAGTTTGGGTCTATCTTTAGGTCTCTTAGCACCTGTATTGTGTGACTGAGTTAATTTGAGGGGATGTTTTACAGTTCAGGTACCTGAAATGATGCATGTTGGACCTAAGAGACCCAAGGGAGAAAATGGATGATCTCCACGTTCAGTCAAGCTGGACAGGAAGTAAATATTTACAGGAAATAATTGAATTAAGAACAAATAATGTGAATTATAATAGGAAAAGAAATTTCATTAAATAGGATATCTGCTTGACAATGAGAAAGAAAAACTCCTCTATCAAACTGTCCCTGTGGAATTGCAGCCTAATGCTCCTTAGGGTGAAATCCTCAAGCTGTGGGCATTATTGTCTGTACAGGAAAGTTATCTATGCTCTGTGTCACCAAAATATTTTAGCAATGTGTTACTCAGCACTTTTTTTCCTGTTTCAACAAGATTTAGTCTTAACTTGGACTAAATTTAGGACACTTTAAATGAAGAAACTTTTTTCTCTGTACAAAGCAGAACTGTCACTGTAAAGTTGGAGAGTGACTCAAACACTGACCCAGAGACAAAGTGATGCCCTGAGAGAGAATTAACAGCGATGCATTTTTTCTGTCATGCTGGCTTCTACATCAGATTTTAGGGTTGTCTCTAAATTTGTGATTTATCAACTGGCTAGTGATTAAGATAAACACAAAGCAAAACATTCTGACTGCTTTTGTACTCAGATTGATCAACTCCTTCAAACCTTCAATCTTGGAGTATAAATCAGAAAAATTATAAAAAAAGGAAGGAGCTTTTCAGCACAATTAGGAAAATGGTCTTCCTAAAATACTTTAGTTTTTTCACTTGCTCCATCATTTTAACTGATTCCATCCTTCCCCACCTTAACATTGTTACCAGATATGCAATGCATACTTACACAAACAAAATACACTGAAATCAGAGGTCATTTATAAATTACATTACTGAGTAAAACAGTCTTTATGGAAATCTCCCCCATGAGCAAACCTCATGCACATAGTTGACCACATTACAAGAATTTGGGGAACCTTTTTGAGGGGCAATAGAATTTAAAATTTTACAAGTAGCAAATTGATTTTGTCTCAAATGCTTTAAATTCATCACCACTAAATGTCAGTTGCCTGTTGAATAGCAAGTGGGATCCTTAACAGGAGTCAGTTAATCTTCGTGGTGAATTATTCTTTATATAATACTCAAATACTGATGGCCTCTGCATAGACAAGGATGGTGAGGACGAGTCCTTGCCTCACAGAGTTCAGACTGAGCATCTGATTCTGCGAAATCACTCTCACATGAATTTATTTAATCAAACAGTCTCACTGAATTCAGGGTTAAAATTCTTCTATATATTTAAGCACCCACAAAAATTGTGTATATGTATTCAAAAGTATCACTTGAATCTATTTTTTTATTCCATCTCTATTTGATTCCACCTCTGTTTTATTCTCTCTGTTTAAAACACCCAGACAAGGTTTTGGAACACAACCAATAAATTTGTGCCTTGTAAGTCTAGTACTACAATCAATTTCTTTATTAATGAAAAAATGAAATGGGACGAAGCTTCCTACAGTCAAGAGAAATTACAATTACAGACATGCTTGGACTTCACCTTGCGGGGGGGGGCTGCACTTTAAGGAATAAACATTTCTTTGACATTCAAATAACAAAGGTGAATCCAGCACACATTCCTGAGTGACTGAAGTCCTGGATCATTCTCCTTCCTGTTTCTATCCTACCCTATATTTCTTCCTGCCAGTAAAGGCATACATTTCTAGTTTGATTGCTGAAAACCAATCCCTTTAAATCAATAGGATCCTTGACACTGAATTTAAGAGGAATAGGCTTTGGCCTTGAGACTTTCAAGACAGGAATATATCATTATTTGAAGCCATCTCTGCAGAGGAAGTGGTTCAGGTGTTCTGATGTGCCTGTGGCTGAATTGCCAGACAGCAGACATTGAACCCCAGTACTCCAGATTTTAATGCATGAGCCCTCCTGCCTGAGGTAAGGAAGGCTCCTCCATTTGCTGTTTGACCTTTGTAGCTGGGCCAGCCAATATTAGCAGGGGGAAAAAGGCACCACAGCAGATGGGCTGCAAAGGCCAGCACCAGCTTGGAGACTGTGCTTAGATGTTTTATATCAACCAGAATTGCACATTAAGAAGCAGAGGAGAAATGAGCACCCTGAGAACAAGCAGCCCTGCAGCCACTGCAGTTAAAGAGGAAAAGAAGGGGAGGAAGGAATTGTTGAGGACTGTATTCCCATTTACTCCAGCACTTGTCTGTATGTCTCTCTTCCCTGGTGGGGTGAGAGCAGTGATGCTGCTCTGCCCCCCTGGGTTCCCTGGTTTGTGAGGTCCTTCCTCCAGCTGTTACAAGTTTGTTGGAAACTGCTGCATTGAAGAAGTAACTGTGCTTTCAGAGGGCAGAGCATAAATGGAGGTGGTGTTAGAGGAATGGAGATCTCCAAAACGACCCCTACTCAGATCTGTGCCCAGAGAATCACAGAATCATTAAGGTTGGAAAAGAGCTCTAATATCATTGAGTCCAACCATTAACTAACACTGCCAGGTCCACCACTAAACCATGTTCCTGAGCACCCTCATGTGTTTTGAGCCCAAAGAAACAATCCAGCTATTTCACTTAAGGCAATGTTAGTTCTTTACTAGTGTTAAGGGAAATAAAATTAAATGATAAAGACATGAAGCCATTCAAGACCCTTTGGGGGCATCAATTCCACTTTGAGAATCTTTTGTGCAAACCATCTGAAGAAAAGCATTAGAGGCATTAGTTAGATAATGAGTATGTATATGCTGGGGCATGTGAGTTTATATATGTTCATGTACACCCACACATCCAGTTCTGGACCTTTTATTCAGACTTTCACATGCAACATATTTGAGAGAGTTATTCCCACAGAATCTCTTTTTAAAATAGTGCAAATTATGATACTCAATGGCCATTTTTAATTTGTGGATGGCATCCTGCTTTCAGTAGAAGATGCTAATGTAATTAAGCGTAAGCAAAGCAGAAGGAGAGGACACCGGAGAAATTAGAAAAGAGTAATTTTTGTGCCATCACTGCAAGGCAAATAAAAGTAGTATTTCCTTTCCATTTATCAACAAAGAAAAGCATCTCTTCTCCTACTCCTGGCAAGTCTAAAATGTACATAATTGTTCAGTCCACCTCTTGTGTTCATTTCCTTCTCTCTTTACTCCTTTGGTTTTGTGTTTTCAGCTGGGAGCCATCCCACCAGTAGACCACTCACATATTTATAGCCTGGAAAATTGATTCATCCAGGAACCTGAAGTGTTGCCCGAGAGGCAGAAAGATTGAACTCTGAGGAAAGAGATGTAGAATGGGGTAAGGTGCATAAACCAGTCTGCTGCTAAGGTGGGCTTGGTAAGCTAAAAAAGTGCCGTACCACTTGTGAATGTGACGATAAAAATGAATATAAATTCCTTTGGCAATCATCATCTTTTTATGCATTTATTTTATTTTTCTTTTATAAGAGGTTTATTCTTGACAAATAAAACTCTGGAATCTTTGATTGCTTCTGTTAGACTCTGTACATAATCTGCAGGTATCATGAAATGTTCTGCTGTCTCTGAGATTTAATGCAAAAAGAAAAACCAAACCAGTCAAAGGACTTGGTTCTTATTCTGGCTGCTGGCTGTAACTTACTGAAATTCATAGGGCAAAGTAGGGTCTTTGAAGAAATGTTCACTAATTTAAATAAGTCAAGAACATTGGAATTGTTAAATTTGGAGTTCAGGGTTTCTGTTGGTTCCTTTGTTACCCAAATGGGATTGATCCTCCAGGAGGAAAGGTCAAGGCTAGGTGAGAGGCTTAGTCAAGGAGCTGAAATTTTGAGGGCTTTATCTCCATGTGAATAGCTTATCTTTTCCCCTCAGCACTAATGATTTCCATTTCCAGCTGTCTGCCCTGCAGAGATGAGCCAGCTGTTTGTGAAGCCACTGCTTGAAATTACTGCCCCAGATATAAAGATAAAGCAGCACTTGGGTTGTGTTAAAAGCCTGAGCTCCTGTGGGGTCAGCAGTTGCTCTACATGTAAATCAGTTTTCCCAGAAGCACAAATGGGGTCAGTGAAGGCTTGTGGGGGAGAGCAGAAAAGGGGACCACCACAGATGATTCATGGTGTGTTGTCATTAAAATGGCTGATCTATGCAGAATAGAGATGAGACAGATGAATGAGATGAAATATTATGAATATTAAAGAAAGAGATAAGGACACATTTATATATATTAGAGCAGTCAGTATCACTGATTTCTAAAGAGTGTCAAAGGCTGTAATCAAGTAGTTAAAGGTTGCTGCCTTCCTTCCTTTTTGGTGAGATATATTTGCGTATTTATTTTGCAAAATCTCTTGCAAAATAATTTAGGTCTACCAGACAACACAGAGAAAATGATGATGTTTGATAATAGTGGATGCAATGAAACAATGAAATGTAACAGACACATACTTGCATAAATATATTTATACAAAACATATTGCCGGCCTGTCTACTTGGATGGATTAGAAGGAAGATTTGACAGATAATCAGTGGTCACCACAGAAGTGTGTACTAGAGTGCAGAGCTGCTTTTATAAAGGACTGTTATCCCCCTTTCACCAAGGACCATATGAATTTGGTTAACATAAAAGTCTTCAAAAATCTTTAGAAGTGGTAAAGTTCCTCCCCGCTAAGTTTGTCCATTCAGAGTTCACATTCACTCTGTTTAGGAGTAGTTAAACCACTCAATGAGTCTAATCAGTTTCACTTGGAGCCAAAGGTGATCAAGCTAAAGGACCAGCCAGACTGCACCCCACGGAAGCTTTACTGCCAGATGGACGGTTCGAGCAAGGACACGATCATGAATTCTGGGAGCTGGTAGCAGATATTTTTGATTGAGAAAGGGAATGACAGGGATATGTTTGCGAAGTGTAAGGGGTGACAATTCTGTGGCACATCTGTGATAGTGAAGGAATGTGTCCATCCAGATGAGATTTGTCATTGTTTTATGTCATTGTTTTGACCGTTCTATAAAGAAGGAGCAAAAAAAAAAAAAAAAGTATATAAACCTTGCATTGTCCCTGTGGCTGTAGCTTTGTGACAATGTGTGAGCACATTTTTGGGACAAATGTTAGGGCTGTGTCTTGTAGGTGATAAATATGATCGAGTCTTTAGCACTAGACAAGATTTTGCTTATTTTCCATGAAATAAGATTAGCACTGACACCAGTGAACAGCCCAACACAACAGCATTAACAGCAGTGAAGCTGCTTTTATTGCAATCCTGACAATTCCCATGTCCTGCAGAGAGCAGCAGTCGCTCTTAGTGTTGAACATAAATAAAGTGAAAGTATGGAATCCCCCATGTGAAAGGTGGTGTATTTTCCATGTTCTGCCATTTTACACACGCACACAAAAAAATATTTTATATAATGAATATATGTAAAGAGTCCTGGGAAAAATAATCTGACTGATCAAAATGGTTGAACTTTTGGGCTGAGAGCTAATGAGGCATTGCCCCAACTCTGGAAGTGTCCAAGGCCAGGTTGGATAGAGCTTGGAGCAACCTGGGATAGTGGAAAGTGTCCCTGCCCATGGCTTTTTACTTAGGCTGGCAATAATAATGTTTGCCACCTATTATTGTTACCAAAAAATTGAAACAGAATGCCCTGGTGACACCTCCAAATAATTTAACATTTCTAGTGCCACATGACAGAATTAAAAACAAAAACCACCACACAAAGAATACCTTGTGCTTTGTAATTAGTCCCTTTTCCTGTCTCATTTATATGTAGAAACATATCTAAGTAGACAAGTTTAAAAATAATGTAAAGGATATAAAATTGGAACTGCCTTCAGGTTTTAAAATGTAATTATGATATGCTCTATAATTTTGAAATTCTGTTGTGAAAGTGTATTTGCTGTTCCATCAGTTTTGTCACTTGTACTTTGTCCTGTATATTATCATATGTGATAGAAAAAAAAATCATAGAAAAGTTCAACTTTGAACAAGTAAAAATGGGATAAAGTATATTTCTCTCTCCCCTCCAACCCAAAAAGTCAAAGGAAAATCAACTTTTTTGGGATCATTTCCATTTTGATGGAATTGTGCTTCAAAAACCAAATGATTCTGTCACTGAATTTCACACTGGCTCTATTGCTAAATCAATCATTTGAAATTAGAAACTGCATTATGAACGAGCCCTTCAGTATGATCACACCTAATTCTATTTGGGTTTCTGAGTTTGCTTTTTTCCTGCAGTCCCTGCCCCTTTGAAGGTGCACAGTGGAAAATGGCTGTTTCAGATGCCTTCTCCTTCTTCATTGCTTAAGTGCATTTTCTGCCTGCTTGGCCTTGAAGGCAGAACTATCAATTACTCACTGGAATTTTCATGTCTTTTCAGCCATCTTACATCTGTGTTTCTCCCAAAATACATGAAGAAACCTTTGTGACTTCCTCAAGAAATAAGCAATGGACTGTTTTCCCATCATAAATCTAAAGAACTAATAGATGAAAGTCTAACTAATTATTTGGGATGTCTAATTTAAGGAACATAGTTTTGAAGCTATCAGCACTTTGGAGAATTAAAGCATAGCACTTGTTTTGTCTCAAACCATAAATTAGAGTGCACAGTTTTTCTGAAAATGAGTTACCAAATCAAACATCAGAAAGTGAGGCTGAGGATACTGAGAAATTTAAGGGTTTTGACAGCTTCACACTTGGTTTCAGGAGAAGGTTCAGCATTAAAAGAAACTCCCTGCCCAAACCTCCTCCTGCTGCTCCTCATGGGAGGTGATGAGTCCTCAGGACAGGCAGGGCACAGCAGAGCAGGAGCACACCCTGTCCCTCTGACATGGTACTGGCTCACAGCATTCCAAGAATGGCCTCAATCATTTTGTGCAGTAACTCCCCTTCATATCAAAGCACTCTAAAGTGAAACTAATCTTTATTTTATCACATCTTTTCTCCAGTGATATGTGGCAAAGAAGTCTGTGTATAATAGGAATAGGAACAGCAATGGTCAAGCTACTCATTCCAGTAGTCCCACCTTGGTTCCCTGTTTTTGTGAATGCATGTGTGACTTTAAAAAGAAGGTTGGCAGACTGTTGTGTCAGTGAAAGGTGTCATCCTACAGCCTCCGAGGAATGGACACACTGACAGGCTGACACCTGTCACTGCTACCTTCCTAAACATCTCATTTTGAGACAAGGATAAAACTCACAACTGCTGCTACATCCATTAGAAATGAAGGTAACTTCAGATGTGGAGAGGCATTTAGGGTGTGAGCAAAAATCCACATTTCTGGACACTGTGAAAAGAAGACAAATGGGCTCTCAGTAAAATCAGTAGGATATTGATTTTAGGACTTCTTGACTCGGCAGGTCCAATTCCAAATTTTTGTTTGCTACAGAAAGTTGTGAAAAGTCTTTTTAGATTCAGGAAAGCTCTGTGAACAACAGAGGCTGAAAGAAATGGACTTGGATGTAGTTTCTAACATCACCAATCAGGTGGAGAAGTACATGTAAGAAGTAACCAGACCACCTTAAAGAGCCTGTCATACTGCATAGTCCTGGAGAAGATGGACTGTTGGTCTTATCAGGAACACATTTCTCATGTTTTTAGAGATAAACTGCTGTACTTATCTTCTGGATTATCTGAGCTACTGTGTCTGTATGGACTTTTCATGTGGGCAAAGAAGGCAAAGTCTCATGGTTGAGTCGAACCATCTTTCATTACAGACTTGGCTGTGTTATAGCACCTCACCTCTTCTGAGGGTTTGAGAGGGCAGACAGGAAATTGCCACCACTCAGAGAACAACAATACCTTATTGTAGCGAGGAAAATTGGTTGCAGGTGAATTTGAACAGAAAAGATCCCATTTGTGATCTCCAGGTGCATCCACACAGGTGAATAATCCCTCCTTCACATTCTGGGGTACGTGTTGCTCTGTACTTTGTGCACCTCAGCAATGACAAATTCTCTCTGTTGCACAGCATTGAGGAATCCTCAGATTTTTTCCCAAGATTAAGTAATGAGAACCAGCTCTCTTGCAGTGCCCCTTTTCAGTGCACTGAGATTTGTTCATCCACTCTTGAAATAGAATAATTCTTTCAGGAAGACATTTAAGGACTCAAAAGGAGCTAGTTCTTGTCCTAGCCTTAGTCATCTATCCTTGCTAGTCATTACAAATATAGTTAAAATGCTGTAGTCTTTACAATTTTCTAGCAAATCTTTTCCTTAATGACTCAAAAATTTTCTCTCACAAGCAAAATACTGCAAATTTATCTGAATTAACCTCATTCTGTTTTGATTGGATTCATCCACTTCTCTCATTCATTTATACACTGTTGCAACTCAGCCCTGTTTTCTGCAGTTGCTACTCACTACATTAGTCCAAGAAGTCAGCCAAAGTACTTTTTTATCCTTTTTACTAAATGACAAATAAATAAAGATGTGTAGTTATATATGCAGATGATCTCATTTCTCATACTAAAGATTTATATTGAGGTGTCAAATGTGTCTGGGAAATTTCTTTTTTCCCATGGAATTCACAGCACATGGAAGATAGTAATAAAAATTGTGCAAAAGAAAATGGAATTCTTTCTCCCTCTAAGCAAATATTTCTATGGACAATGTTTGACATAGGTTCTTTTATTTTTTTAACTCTTCCTCCAGAAACAGTACTTTACAAAATGTTGTTCCATTACTTTATATAGCAGATGAGAAACAATTCATGGCAATTCCTTGCCTTGCATTTTGATATAACTCTCTATTACCAGCTTTCACAAAATGAATATACAGCGAGTTCTCTGGCCAGCTCCTGTGGTTAGTAATCATCAAATCCAAGAACACTGCAGTGGTGAACACTGTAACAAAATCTTCAGGGTCTAATTTCTTTAACTACTTCTCTTTTTTTTTTTCTTTTTAAAGTTTCCTGGGCATATTTGTTGTGTCAGCTACCTGCAATCTAAATCCAATGACTGTTCCATTAAAATAAAACCTGGTGCTAAGATTTTGTTGGAAAACCTTGAAAGAGGTTTTTTATATGAGAAGATGAGGACAAGAATGAGAAGGAAGGTGTCAACTTTTTCTCAGCAGATTAATTGTTCCCAGTTTTCTGAACAGCCATTGAATACCATGCAAAGAGCCCTGGGAGACTTAAATCTGACTTCCCATGTGGCTGCTCTGTGATGCTGGGATAGGTGTTGATATGAAAGAGCAGAAATCTCTTCCCAAGAGGCTCATGAGTCTGTTTTTCCCTGAGCTGATAGAAATGCCCAACATGTCCTTGTGATACTTCCTCCAGTTTTTTTCACAGATTGTCTCATTTATTGGTTCATTGCTCACTGATTCTGTTCTTTCCATGGTTAATAAAGAGCAGTCTCTTATTGGAGAGCATTCATTGCTGGAATGCCCTCTTTGTTGTTTAAAGCCACTTCTGTGTCTTTTCTCCCGGTGATGCTGATCTTCAGGTTCCTAAGTACATTTCTAGTAAAGGAGCAACACCTCTGTCAACAAGCCAGGAACAACACCACTCACATTATCACACAGGTCTGGTAGCTCTGGAAATATCAGTGTTTTTAGAATTAGAATTTATGCCACCAAAAATTACTAGTCTCCCTTTTTTTTTTTTCTTTGCTACCCAGCTTCTGTTAGCAGGCATTTAATTACAGCAAACAGGTTACTCTAAGAAAAGACTATCTAATTTTGTCCCTCAACCGAAAACTCGATGAATTGTTTGAAAATAACTGAATTGTTTTCAATGATGTCGGGGTTCTCGCCTATGCAAATGAAATGAGCTTCAGCCTGACTCATGCAAGGGCTTATCAGCGTTTTGTGGCAGTGGTTGCTTTGGAGATTGCATGAGGGAACTTGCTGAGTGCAGGTGAGGAGTGCCTGGCCTGCTCCTACCCCTGGATTCACTCTGGAGCTGTTTGTCGATGTTTACTACAACTTCTCCCATGCCACAATAATGGGTGAGGAAAAAATGACAGAAGTTTTCTATTGATAAAAAATGAGCTACAAAATGTCTTTCCTACGGATCAAGAAGATATGAGATAAAATGTACATCCTCTATCTGATTTCAAGTGCTGTTTAAGGTGTATTTAAAGTCTGATTTCACTCGGCTACCAAGAGCCCTAATTGGCCCCGAGGAGTGAAGAGCAGCCATCAGCTTTGCCACAGCTCTGTCCATACTGTGCTACCTCCTCTCTCTTCCTCCTGTACCTCATCCTGCCCACTCCTGGAGTGTGGCAGGGACTCTGCCAGGGATCTGCGTGACAGCTTTTGTGCAGCAGTGTGGGCACCCTGCACGGAAACTCCTCTCTGATATCTCTTCACGCCCCTAGATTCGAGCGGGATCCTCATAAAGGGAGCCTGGCAAGTACAATAGGAGGAAGCCTCCTCCTTCACACGCCTTTCATTTCGGTTTCAGAGGAACAGAAGTGAGGAATTACAAAGACATAACACAAATCTCTCTTTACTTTAGCCTTGATAAACTCACACGACAACCTGAATGTTTTTTGATCTTCTGCTTTGTATGGAAACAGCTGGGCTTTGAAATTACACTGTAACTTCCAGCTTGATTTTCTTTATGAGTAAGTAACTGTCACCAAATCCAGCACTGAAAGCAAATTACCTGAGTGGCACTTCTTAGGGCCTTGAGGAAGTGAATGCTCCTGAACATTTTTCAGGCATGTCATCATGAAGGCATCACTGTAGCTACAGAACACTTGGATAATCTTACTGGGAACACCAGTTATGTGTTGCAAATTGTGAAATAAAATTAGGTTAAAGCAAAGAAGCCAAAAAAGTTAAAGGAGTTAGCTACACATCTGTCACTGAATATCAGCTCTTGATGCTTTTGCAATTCTCATGTCCATCTCTGGTTGAGTACAGACAATGTGCCATGTGCAGGTATTGTCTTTGCAGGAAAATATAACTCCTTCAGAAATTTAGCCACCCTGCATCCACTTTTAATTCAGTGTTAGACCACATCTCAGGAAAGCTAGGGCTTGACTTAAGACTGATGCAAAAGGGGCATAGAGACTGTTAGAATAATTTAAAAATTGCCACAATTTGAGTGAGTAAAGGGGAGCTACAGAAAGAGCTGCTACAAAATACACCTTTTTCTAATTGCTTAAAATTATTTTTAAAAACATATGAAATTCAAAGACCTGAGTTTATGATGTATTTACATGTCAATAGAAATTGTAACTGCAACATTAGAAAGAGGTACTTAACAGATCGATTGCCAGCCATTGTCATGCTACAAGTTGCAAGCTCTAATATAGACATTAGGAAACCCACAAAGCAGATGGTGCAAGATTAAGGAACTAATCCACACCAACAAGCTCATATTTCCCTTCCTCTTTTCTATTTCATTCTACCTTTTCACTTTGATCCTTCTAAATTCAAGGTCTAATTTTTTTGGTAGTAAAATCTTCAATGCTCACTTGTTAAACCTCTGGTGTATATACTGCCAAGCACATCTGTCAGGACGTTATATTACAGGACAGAAGTAGACTTAGGGTTGCAATAAATCACCCGAGATCTATCAAACCTGTTAAAATTGCAAAGGAACTTTCAAGTTTCTGACAATCTAGCCCTTCCATTTTAATATTTAGTTTTCCTTCATCTAAAATAATGAAACAGGATGTATGAATATCAAAAAAAAAAAAAAATCTGTATGTGTGACTTATAGAAAATAATTGATGTAAATTATTGTGGATTAAAGTTGTCTGCACTGCATCTACCTGTCACAGAAGTGAAGGAATTTAAATGACTGTATATAATCAACCTGCACCAGGCCAAAACTCAGAAAGCAAGAGGTTCCTACCTGAGGGGGCTCAAATTGCCTGCAATGCAGCAGTGTTTCCTGCTCCTGCCCCATTTAGGTGTTTACAGCTTTCTTCTCCCCCACTTCTTTCTTTTTCTCATCCAACCCCTCCAAAAAACACACACACCTTCCCTTCCTTCCCCTCATTTTATTTTCAAAGAATTAATGAGAAATTTTGACCATGGGAAATTCAGAAAGTGGCCAAAGTCCTGTTTCCAGACTGGTTTCAGACCTAATCTGAGATTCTGAGTGACTGAGCAGCAGTTTTATCCATCTGCTGTCCAGCCAGCATTTTACATCTCTGCACTGATATCACAGCTGTGTGAGTCAATTAACTTAAGCAGGTAAATTTTCTTTCCCCCTCCTTCTTCAACAATCAACTCTTTAAGGTAGGATTTTGATTTTGTTGTATTTCAGTTATCTTCATCTGACATCCAGGTTACCGTGGTGTAGGATGCCTTCGTGGGAGGTCAAACAACAGCAAAGAAGAAAATCAAAGAGAAGAGGGAAGAAAAGAAAAAGATATGCTGAGGAATAGATTGCACTAATGGTTGTGCTTTAATCGCTCTTGGCATGTGAGATTTTACAATGAAGAAATGCTGATATAATGCAGATTTGCATGAAGTAAGAAGCAAATAAAGGATGAAGCCAGAGACAGAGGTTAATAAATACCTTTCAAATGCTGCTGCCTGTGAGGCTGCTGCATTGACAAAGTGCATTATTCCCTCACAAAAGCCTGGATGGATATAAAGATTATCAGAATGTTTTTAAAGAAAATATATAAAATAACGGAATTAGGTGTAGAGTATGTAATGAAGGGATAAATATAAGAGTACAGCTAAAAGGAAGGGAGTAACTGTCTTTGTGAGCTGAATTTTTGAGAGAACCTGTAGCAAGGTAAGCACACAATCAAGACTTATAGTGTCTGGGTAATGTGAGTTCTTCTCTGGCATTTATGAAATTTGAGTTATTCTGTATTTGCCACTGAATATCTTTTTTTTTTTTCCATCCAGACTATAAATAGAAATCGCCCCTTTATACTTTCATATAACACCTGCCCATTTTTGGCCAGCATGATTCTTATACCAATATTCTACTCACAACGTAGGCTTGGTCCACTCAATAAGAGTAGCAAAACAAATCATTATTTCAAGTGATTTTTATATTAATTTGTTACTTATAGCTTATTTGCCTATTTTAAATCATTTTTTAAAAAGATTTCCTTCAAAGTTTGGGATTTTTTTTTTTACTGTTATGCTGATAGACTGCCTCTGTGCCTGGAGTTGAATATTATACACATCTCATTAAAGGAGAACAATATGTGAACAATGTGAAGTATGTTTTGAAATTATACACCTATTTTTTCTTCATTCCTTTGACACTTTAAAATTTTTGCGATAAAAAACTCCACAGAGGAGGCTGTCAGTTTTTCCCGACTTTAATTTTAATTCTGGGTTATTTTGAGCTCAGAAAGTTTCCCCACAATTCCTTTGGATCTCTCTCCTCACAATGATCACAGTCAGTGCCAAAGTCATTGTACCGGGAATCTGTAGTGCAGCAAAATAATAATCCCACCATTTGCCCTAATTAAATATCTGCCTTTGGTGGTTTTTTTTTCACTCCACTCACAGATGCGAAGGCCATCTGTACCGAGTTCTTCATGTTGGCTTTGACATAGCTGTCACAGTTTAAATGTGACAAAAAAAAAAAGTATTTAGTACAAAGTGTACAAACCTCTCAGGACTCTAAGTAAATCTCTGAAAAGACTGCCTTTAAATCCTTACTAATGTGGCTTCAACTTCTCTGTGCTTTCAGGCTCAAGGTCATTTGGGTATCTCCTGCTTGTACCAAATCCTCACCCTGATTTCTGTGTAGCAGGTAAGTCTAGAAGATGTTGGAAAAAATCCAGTGTCACATAACAGAGGAGTCAGGACCTTGGCTTGGGTTCTTTCTTCTCTGCACATGTGTTTGGGATAAGCCTTGGATATCCAGGCAGTAGAAATAAATGTCACTGCCTCATGACTGATGGACCATTGAAAGTTGCCAGAGGTGGGAGAACCAGCTCAGGGCTTATTGTGTCTCTAAACTTGTTTAAAATTACAATAATATCAAATAGACTCATTCAGGACAGGTTTTTTCCTCAAAGAGGGATTTTTTCCTTTGGATGTTTCTCTCCTGAAGGAAATGGGAAGGAGATGGGATCCAACAGCCCCAGCTGTTGCCATTAAAACCAATCCCACCTTCAAGCTGAATGCAGGGGACAGGAATGATCCCATCCTTGATCTTTAGGTCAGAAACTTTTCTACTACAGCCAACAAATAACTAGCAATCATTCTGTGGCAATAATGCTTAATTAATTGCCAAAATCACTTCATTGAAAGCGGTTTCAAGGAATTATAGTAAAACAACTGTCAAATCCATAATGCAAACCACACTGAATGTCTCCACATGGCCACTGAGCCTGATGCACTCACAGAAGTCTCTGTGCCTTTTGAAGTCAGCCTTCAGGTGAGGTGTGCCTTTGTGCTATTGAAACATCCCATTTTAGGCATACTTCAAATACAGAAATGCTTCTTTTTCTGATTACTAAGTCTTAAAAAGAAATGGGGCAGCTGGAGATGGTTTAAAGAATAGCAGAATGCCGAGGAAAAAATTCCTTCTCCTATCTTTGGTTACAAAGCACTGAAATTCATTTGACGTTGTACCTCAGAGCCAAACCCTGCTATGTACATAAAAGGAGAAGGAGGAGGAGGAGGAGATAAAGATGAAGAAATGTAAGACTTCAAAGTGCTTTGTCTCTTAGGAACTCACTAAAGAGCTGTGAATAACATTTAAAAAAAAATCTAAAAATTTCCTTCCTTCACTTACTGAATTCAGTCCTTTTAGTTGCTTTCTTTACACCTCACGCTGAGCTGTAGATGACTCAAATAGTTTTGTGAGGGAGGTTGGGATACCCCATATGCAGAAACTCTCTGACTTCACCTTTGAAGAAGGATTCCAGATTTTAGGCAGCCTTGGCTGCCTTGATTATGCTCCTGTGCTGCCCTTCAAATGGGGAAAGGATAATTTGCTGCAAGCTGCTGAGATTATTGCTCCAGTAAAGACAAAAAGAGTTCCATCAGTTTATGCCTCCAGAAGATTTGGATCTGTATCTCTGTAGCAGTAACTTTACAAACAATTTAGCTGTGGCTTTTTGTTTCCAATTTCATGCCTTGTATGCCATAATTCTCCTGAAATTGTCTGAAAATTTCTGAGAGTGTAAAGCACAGCAGAGAGCTGGAGCACTCAGCATAAATTGTGCTCTCTCCTTCACCATGAGGCTGAACACGTAACACAGAAGAGCTGTAAAGGGCTGGTGTGTGATATCAGAACCCTGGGGCACTTCAGACACATCTAGTGCATTTTCTGCACTAAGGGAAAGGGAGGGATAAACACTTTCCCTTCCACCCCTCCACACTGCATCTTTCAAGTGTTGATGCTTCAAATATTTCATGCACTTCTAAAACCTAATTGAAACATTCCAGTTAGGTCTGAACAGAAAGTGAAGCCAATAATGAAAGATTCTTATATTAAGGTATAAATATGAAGATGGAGATCAGCCTTCAGCACATTTTTGGCTTGAAGTTTTCCATTCCACTCTTCACCACTCATAGAAGAAAAATCCTTCAGACAAAAGGCAGTAGGAGTTAGTAGGCTTATGGCTCAACAGGCATGGCAACAATAGTATTTTTATTTATTTAGAGAAATCTTTTGAAATGTCCACTGGAATTAAAGTCCTCATTGTATGTGTGTGTGATTTTGTAAACAGGAGAGATGCAGACACAGCCAAGAATCCTAACTTCTCTTGAATTCTGCCGTGTGGATGTAAATTACTTTTGAGGTGGTAGTATGACCAATCCCTGTTCAAATAGCCATTAATTGTCTCCAGACACTTCCTTATTACAGTATTCCTTAAGCAGCAATCCTTCTCTTCCCACACCTGGACACTTGATCAACTCAGCCTATGCAGCATTTTTGTTTATCTTTAGTGTGTTTGATTTAACTGATTCCAACACATTTTCTTAAATATACATATAGCCCAGCCATTTAGCTCTACCCTCAGTAAACAGCTCACCTGCCCTCCCAGTCTTAGGCTGACCAAGAGTTTCACCAGGGCTACTTTTCATTCCATCTTCCTAGAGATTAACAACAACTTCTCCTGATATTGGGCCTTGTATTAGAAAAGCTTCAGTGGCAGGAGAGAGAGCAGATGGGACACCAGGCTTATGCCAAGTCATGCAAATTATTACAGATGGATCATCTTTACCTCAACCCCATCACATATGCAGCTCAGTTCAAGTAGCACATCTTCCATTTTTCATTATTTTAAAAAAAAAATATTATTTTTTAGCCATGGCAAGCAGAAATTTCAAGGTATTTAATCTTGGTTTGAAGCCTGAAAGCAGTCTTGAGACTTTTTCTCAACAAACTTCCCTTTAAAGGGAAGTTCAAGGCTCCTACCTGCTCCGTCAGCCCATCGCTTAATTCCTTCCATGTCTCAATGGCTTCAGCATGGATATTCAGCATCACAGTACTTTGGCAAACAGCTGGCACTTATGAGTGCAAAATCCCTCTGTTATGGGATTTCTGCCCCTGATTTAGGCAGCTCTGAAGAGAAGCAGTGCCCAAAGACAGACGCGGGACAGAGTTAATGTGCCACAGCCCCCAGCAGATGCACCACGCCAGCATGTGGTTTCTGAGGTGGAGATGGATCTCTCTGCCTGCTTCCAAACAGTCAGGACAAATGCAAACCCTGTTTCTTGTCATTGTCCCCACCTGGAAATCCAAAGAGAGGTACAAAAGAAGCCTCTCCTTGTCTTAGCAGTGTTGTCAATGCCATGTTAAGGTGGTGCTGAAAGCCTGGCCTTTTCCCAGGCCAGCAGCAATCATCTGTGGAAGTGTTGGTGTGCTGAGAGCCTCTCAGGGGCCTCCAGCCCACACTGCTTTGCTCTGTGCTCTCCTTTCCCTCTGGCATTTTTATAAACCACCAGTTCTTTTTCGTTGCTGTCTGTCAGTTGTTGAAAAGGGGACGGATGGAACCCTCCAGCTCATTTGTGATTTATGGTCCAGCGTGCGGACCTGACCTCCTGTGCTTGTGTCCTGGATCTCCTGAAGATTTTAAGTCACTCACTCACAGTGGTGAAGGAACAAGGGCCAGGGAGCTGCCTTCAAAACCGTCCCAAGGTGGCTCCTAATGCTTAATTACTTGTGTGGCATGAGTTTGGCCTGGGTCTGCAAGTGTTCTCCCAAATACGAATTGCAGGATAGCATGGCTGGAGATATTTGTTACTATTCAGCACATGGGAGGTGACACTGTTTCCAAAGGAGGGAAGACAGTTTAGCCATTATGAGGCCTCACTGGGTTTCAAGGACAGAGGACAGACTCTGTTATTTAACAGCACAGACACAGCTTCAGACAAGCACTGCAGAGGTCGGGGAATGTGGTGCTGTCATGTTTGCAGCTCCTGGCTTTTGCATTTCTTTCACAATCTGCTTTGAGCAGCTCCGTGATAACATGCTGGATTGGTAAGATGAGGTGAAGAGTATGGCAGGGTCACCACGTCTCAAGAAGGGCCACTGGAGTAAATTTTCCCTTGTACAACAGGTTACTCTCCTTTTCTGGCAGGGAGGATCTCAGTTTCCCATTCTCTGTCTCCTCATTTCTAACCTATCCTTGCCCTTGGAAATCTGCTCAGAAATGCATCATCATCCTCATGTCAATGACATTCCCACTTCCTTTGGCAGCCTGAACCCACATATTTGTTTATAAAAGTGACTTATTTCAGTAATTAACTGGTTATCTGAGTAGCTGTTTTCAAGGTCAACTGTTTTACATGAATAGGGGTGGTCCATAGAGGTATAAAACATGATTTTTTTCAGACCAAGTTACAAAAGATTTTTGAAGAATATCACTGTAATGATGTGAAAATTTAGCTGGTAAATTATTTTTCTTCCTGCAAGAACAGTTGTGGGGGGATGCAGATTAATGGGGTACTGGCCTGGGAGTGGGGTCTTCAGTTTTAATCTCTGCTTCTGATTTATATTGAGACACTGATTCACCACTGATTCACCACTTTATCCACCTCATCTACATCTTTGGGGAGGCTCTGACACTCACTAGGTGCATGTTCATTTTTCGGCACAAGGTGCTGACTTAAATGAAGCACAAATTTAATGCATAAAAAAGGAACAGTTCAAATGAGACAACTGAGACCTCAGCTAGGATGTCCTACACAGCCTCAAGTTTCGGATGATGTAAAAAGATCAAACTGGAAAGGCAGAAAAGAATATTATAAAGAAATGAATGTCTCCTTAATTAGGGAGAAAGATGACTTAACAGAGAGTGCTGGAAAAACTTTCTTGTTCCCTGTGATTTGAGAGAAATGATACACAGTTCCATGGTGTTATTCTGCATTGCACTTCACAGAGTCGTCAAATACTTTAATAACCTAGGAAATAACTGTACAGCCTTGAGGATGCAAGATGACACCCACTACACAATGCATAGCCTAGCCATCTACACAGTATAATGATGAAAGGTTACTGGTTTATTTATAAAATCAGTAATGAGCTCAAAAATAATAGTGTCATAATTGATTTAAGATTGCTCTATTAGAATAATTTATGCTCATTATACAAGCTCAAATTGGTTTGAGGGTTCACAGTCACTGTCTTTTGTCTAATTTTAAAATACATTTAAAATACCTTAAAGCAGAAAATTAATTGAGTGGTACAGAATACAAAATCAGGCTTGAAATAGAAGTAAAATTTGTTCTAGGAATTTAAATATATACTTCAAGAGATATGGGAGAAAAAAACCAGAATTATATTGTTTACCTGGACTTTATAGGTTCAGCTAAAAATGGAAAAAAATCTTTCCTCTCTTTGTAACAAAAATAATATTTCATTGTGATGGGGAAAGGACAGACTAATTTCTCAAGTATAGATGCCATCTTTGTCAAAGGAAGACCATGTTTCATTTCAAAATAGTGCAGTCTAAGATGCAGCACTGGTCTGAGATGTGTCTGGAAGTGGGACTTGAGCGAGATGCTCGGATGCTCCTCAGCAGTTGGCTGCCCCAAAGAAGCCTTTCTCCAAAAGTCTCCTTTCTGTTTCACAGCGTGGGATTTTACCACTGCTGAACTGTTCATAAAATTAAATTATTTCTCTTATCTTTCCTGAGGCGATACCCTAAGAGGATTTCTGAAAGTAAATCCAGCCTTCATTACATCCTGTTCTTTGCTAGACAATCTGGGCATAATTCTGCTCGATTTCACCAGTGGAAATGAAATTACTCTGAATAGGAATGGGTTTAGTGGAGGCTGACATTCACACTGCAGGTTTTTTTCTACTGGAAAAGAGGCGAGTCTCCAATCGCCCCAAATTCCCTTCGAACAGGAGTCCTGCTGCAGTTGAGTGTCAGCTGGAGATTGAGCTACCTGGAGAAAACACCAGAAATACCAATACCCTCTGCTGTGCTCTGTGGGATGTTTTCCTTTAGGAAGACCAAACCCGGGTCTGCAGAAATCCATACAAAGGCAAATAACAAGAATTTTAAAACAGTCATGCACACGTGCACTTGCAAGAGCCATGCCAATGGATCCTCAGGTTACAGAACAAATCCCAATTTGTATTTTGTGCATATGAAAACCCACCTACAACATACAGTACTCTCAATGAGTAGGCATGGGAATGACTGTCCTTAAATGAAAGTTAGATGCAATTACAGTGAAAGCAAAGAAGCCTGGGAGTCCAAGTGCCCTTCTATGGAACTAAAAGACAGTATTTTTGCTAACAATATAATGATAGAATAAAGCCAACGGGTGGAATGGCTCACCAAATTACACTGCACATGCAAACATCATATGTTCAGGAAAAGCCACTTTACTAAAGAGAATACCAAAAAATTGCTTTTATTTAAGTATGCAAAGCCTGGCAAAAGAAAAAGAAAATTTTAACAATTCCTCCCTTTCTTGAAATGTGTGGGATAATTCACTATTAAACACACCAGATGTTCATTGTGAGGAAGGTGTTGCTGAAGAGATTAAAATAGCTTCCATGAGACTTTTTGTCAATTTACTAACAAGTTTCCATCTGCAGATATTTTTAGCTGCTAAACACAGATCCACTAACGGGGTTAATAAAAAAAAAAAATCTTCAAATCCAAATCAGTCATTAATCTCACTCTGATTCTTTTATGTGCTAGATCACGTCAATGAAACCTTAAGGAATAGGTAGTGAGTAGTTGTTTCTAGAGTAGATTCTCAAGGTAGACCCTAAGATTTCAGGGAAAAAAGGCCATTATTAACATTGAATTTAATCAGTACTTTTTTTATCATTTAAATTTGAAAATTTCCCCAAATTGTCACAGTTTTAGTGCACACGGCCCAATCAGGAAGTCATAAAGAGCATATGATCAAAAAATTCACTTTCAATATATCAACTGTCAAATGTAATTGACTAGATTTTATAAAATTTGTCCTGATAAGAAAAAAAAAGAAAAAGGTTTCCTTCCCGTTGTATTTGAAGGAAAGGTAGGAAAAGAGAGTGATCTCTACTGTGGGACGCAGTAATGGCCCAGAGATAGGAGAGTTTTGAAGATACAGTTTAATAATCACTGTCAATGTGGAAAAGGAGTTACTCAATCCTACCTGACCTCAGTCTAACAATCAGACATAATTATCTCCAGTGTCAAACCATCTCTTTCCCGCATTGTGAAGCCCAGGCTGCTCAGACAATTCTGTTTTATGGAAGCTTTTCCCAAAGAAGACAGAAAATGAGGAGTGAGTGCACTGCTGTCCCTTCTCTTTCATGGGCAAGGAACACACAGGCTGAAGCCATCCCTGGCTTCCCTCCATGTCTGTGCCATCCTCCATGCAGCTGTCAGCTGATTTTGCTCACATTAGAGTTCCATGAACTGTCCATCAAAGCCATTCAGCAGCATCCTGCCTGCTGTGGGCATGTCAGAGAGCTCTTGAGATGGCACAGGAAGGAGCAGCCTGAACTAGGTGACATTTTTCACTGTTTTATAAAATTTTTGTCTATGAAAAGTGTGTTGTTGTTACCATGTGAAGATCGGTGTATGTTCATATTGATGCCTACTGCCATCCAGGCCATGAATAATGGACCCACTGGCACCACTGATTGTGCCTTCTAATGCAAATGGAATATAATTCTGGAAAATTTTGCATATTATATGTTCCTTTTATTTCACCTCTCAGTGTTACACAGATATACTGAAATTATCAGCTTGTTTCTACAAGCAGAGCCTGGTTTCTCAGTATCATTCTTAACTTTTAATTTGGTCTGTTCTGTAATTTCATTAGGAAGAAAAAAAACCCTAAGATAAATATAATCATTATGAAAAGTAAAATAGTAATCCTTTTAAAAACCCAATCTACTCTTGCACAGCTTTCCCCATGTTTCACTTCCAGCTTCTTTTAGTGGTATAAGATTTCCTTTTTTTGGCTTATAGTTAATGGTAATGACTTTGGACAATGGACAATCTCTTGTATGGCCTTTTAAAATATTGAGATAAATTCAGACTTGTAAAGGTCAGATTTTTGACTATGAGGTTTGTGATTTAAAATACAGATTTTTTTCCTCCTCAGTGTAACTCAATAGAGCCCCACTTATCTGTTTTTTGGTAGACAGCAGACAGCCAAGTGTCACTAGGAGCAAAACTAAAGTAATTGGACTATGAAGAGAGACACTGATACTGCTGCCCTTTATTCAGAGGGAATGAAGACTGCTGGGAATAATTTATTCTGAGGTCAGCAAATTTTCATTCAGATGACATCTTATCTTCCAGATCCTTCTCCTTGAAAAAAGGCAAGTTCAACCAGGTGATAAAACCATATTTTCAGCAGAAGATCTGTAAGTGTCAGGCTCATTCTAGCACAAAAGCCTGAAGATATCTGTGAGTAGTTTGGGTTTATTTCCAAGCTATTTTAAGGAGACACAAAATGTATCTCAGGCCTTGCAGCTCTAGTAATTCTAGTCCATTTTATGCATTGTCTTCAATCTCGTTTTATGATACTAAGCCTAAAGCAGGATCTGTGTGAGTGAAACTATGAGTTTGCCTGAAGTCCTCCATGATCCACTGGGAGATCCCAAAGGGAAAAGTGGCTGCGGGATGGAGCTTGGTTCTTAGTGAGTGTCACCAGCAATGGTCTGTACCTTACAGCATGGTATGGGTATTTTGTGGCATGCAATGAAAACCAGAGCCCTCCGAGCTGGAAAAAGGACGTGTCATCCCAGTGCCAGGTGCACAGGCTGCATAGAAGCATTCCAACCTTTATCCAGAAGTTCCTGAACTTGGGCGTGCTGCTATTGTACCAGGCTTCTTCTACACAGTCATGTCTGGGGCCTCTTCAGTTGTGCTGAAAATAGCCCTGCAGCCCCACAGGAAGGGGCTGGCAACTCTGGTACTCACCCACATAAGTAAATGCTCTTACACATCCAAAGACATTTGGAGGATTTGGTTACACTTCTAATTTTTGGAGGTCTGAGTTTAAGCTCAAAACTCTGTTTGAGGTTTGGCCATCGTTCCCACAACTTGATCCCTTGGAGGAGAAAAGCTTTATGCTGAGGTTCATTGTTAAGTCATGTTTATTTTGTTGCTGTCAGGAACACTGAACCTAAAATAGCACATGTAAAAATACCTTTCAACACTCCAGAACCATTCTCTCTTCTGGACTTTTGAGTGCTTTGTATCACTCACCTGGGGTCACGTTTCTGTGCCTTTTCTCATGCTCTTCAGCTCTGAGGACTCAGGGTTTCTAAGTGTGAGCAGATCTGTCAAGTCTCTCCACTAATCTACAGCACCACATCTAACTCATTCTGTATTTAATTTTACAACTCTTACATTGAAAATGTGCATTTTTAACATTATTGTTAATTTCCAAGTAGCTACTTGAAAAATACCATGGTCTTGGAATAAAAGACCTTTGAATTTTCCATGGCACTAAATGTTGCATTGAAACATTGAAATAAATTATGATAAACATTCCTAGTCATACATAAAAGGTTTTTTTCCTTCCTTCCTATTACAGAATTCTTTAGTAGTTTGGTAATACTTTATCTCTGGGTACAGAGGAGGGAATCTCAGCCCACCTGCAAGAATTTTGTTTCACTGTTAGGTGAGGGATGAACAAATTTTCACCTGTTTCAAACAAGAACTTCCCTTTTCTGCACATAAATGCCATTGAAAAATCTTCTCAAGTTTTGTGCTTGAAATGCTGCTGAAATAAAAATAAGTTGGAAAACTACCTTCTTGTGTAGTATAGCTTGTAGCAGTGGGAATCTCACTGAATCGTTGCTGGTGATTACAAAGCAAGAGCTATCGACAGAAAAACTACCAGCTGTTTAAAAATGTTATTTTAGAGATTAGTACAGAAATGCAGGTAAAATACAGGCATTTTGTAAACACCTGCAGCTGTAGAAAAGAGGTGCTATTCAAATATTGTTTAAAAATACTCATTTAGCCACTTAACACCCAGGGCTTGTAATTTATTTAAGAGCTAAGTGGTATGTGTGCTTTAGACCTTCTTCATTAACACAGGCTGCTAATGGGAAGTTATGTTTTTGCTTCAGTAGTTCTCAGTTATTAGCACTGGAAAGCAGAGAGGCAGATGACTGTGAATGATCATCTGTTACCCGTGTTGCACTGAAAATAACCAACCTATAAAAAAACTTAGAGATAAAAGTACAAGATTTTTAAAGTACATTAACATTTGCTAACAAGCTATAAAGTTGTGTTACATAAGTACATCTTTACTTAAGGATAATAAAACAAATATCTCTGTCATTAGCATTTTAATTTTTAGTTCTTAAAATTATTTAAGTACTTTAAGTTCCTGAAAACAGCTGTTAAATTGATTATCTGCAAATTTACACACAGCATCTCAAAAATAACACCTTCCTAACAAGATACTCTATTCTTAACAATCCTGAATTATAAAGTTAATAGGATTAGATTGGATTGTTATTAATCACAAACTATTCAGCCTTTAAAATGTGCCTCCAACACAGGTTTGGTAATTCTATTTCTTGGAATTCAATTTCATCCTTGCCTTGCAAATTCTGATGTTCCATGGCCATGAAATCCCTGTTCTCCCTGCCTGGTTCCCAGCTTAAACCACATTCTTCAGTGCCAGGTTTGAAAAGAAAGCCCATAGATGATGAACACACCGAATAAATTAACAGAAAGCCCCAAATTTATTGCTCCTATCTTTCTGAACTCCATTTGCCAGAAGAGAAAAGCAAATCCAGAGTCTGATCCCCAGAGGGCCTCGCCGTGTGTGGCACAAATGAGCTTGGCAGACACCACATTTATACTGAAATAAAGGGCTTTGGTGCAGACTCATAAATGCTTTGCATCAGGAAAGTTGTGCTGCTGCATATTCTGGATAAGTGAGGGAAGACCTTCAGGTGATCCTCAAATTGCAGAGCAGGCAGAATTTGAGGAATATAGACCTCAGTGTACCCAGAAATCCTGAAATGTGCTAACTTTTTGAGGCTTTATGTAGAGCAGAACAAAGGGGATCCTCACGTCCTCTCTCCCTTGGGGTACTGGCATCTCTCCTGTGACTCCCTTTCCTCTATCTCCTTTAGCTCTTATCACTCACAAAAAAGATGTTTGAGGCTGGTAAATCCTCAGAGGATAAATGCCCTCCTAAGTAGGTTTGTTTCTCATGGGACATTTCAGGCAGTACAAAAATGTTGTCATTGTTGTCAAAATATTTTTCAAAAACCTGGAAAGTAAGAGAGAGAAAAAGATCAATATTTTCCTTTCTTTTTTTTTTTTTGTGGTCAACTAAAATGAGAAAGAATTCAGTCAGTGCAACAGTGAAACACGAATGCAGGATGTTGATGTGAGCAGCCTGGTTAGAAGGGAGAATTACTGAACAGAGAAAGGTCTGGCAGCCTAGGAGCTGGGAGTCTGAAAACTCAGCTTGGGAATCAGAAACATCCTTGAAAAGTGCTGCTGGGCCTCTTTGAAGTACAGCTGGGCTACCTGGAAGCTGGACATCCTGAGGTATTACCAATAAACACAAACCCAAGAAATTGTAGTGGCAATTTACCACCTGAAAAGGTGGAAATGGAGAAAATCAAGTGGGTCTGAAAGAAAAGGAAACATCATCTGTTGGCTGTTGCGGGTCAAAATTGAAATTGCACCACATATTGGTGGCTTGAAGTGATGGTGTCCTGCATCCTCTGATGTCTCTAGGGTATAAAAAGGGCTTGATTTTTATCCAAAATGAAATTTCTCTCTGTGAGGACTTCTCATGCTGTAGGGACTCCATTACCAAACAGGTTACATTTGCCACATGAGCTTTCCTCAAGATCTTGGACTATCACTGGGGATGCCTGTCTGATCCAGGCTGTGCCATGGATTATCTTTGAAGCGAGTCTGTCCTCTGATTCGTTTCCCTCTGGACCCATTGCTGGGGTTGGTTTGCTTCTGGGCTGGTTAGATCCCTCTCTGGGCTATACATTTGCAGCAATCTTACTAAAATAGAGAAATTCAGAGGATAGAATCCTCTGTGTCTCCATCTGTTATGGAATCCTGTGTACTCATGGTCATGATTTCTACACACCTGGATGTTGGGTAATCCTTTAGGTCATGACAGATGTTGTTTGTTACAATTCTGGGGGAAGGAGAGGAGGGAAAAATAAACAAATAAAATGTAGTGTTTTCTTCAGGCAGAAATAGGACGGTCTGTGTCCCTAAAAGTCCTGGAGGAAGTAAAAGGCAGCAAAAATTGGTAGAAAGGCAAAACAGTAAAATAAACAGGTAAAATTCAGCACAAGCCACATAACCAGATGGGAATCTCTGGTGGCCCTCATGCAGAGAGTTGGGTTTTCAGGGGATGTGGAAAGGAGCAGCTCTGCTGAGTGACACCAAGTGAGTGCCACCAGCTAGAGCTGGGATTAAGCACACATTGCTTAAAGGACAGCTGGGCAATCTGGCATTCATGGCTGAGCAAACGCAGGCCCATGAAAGCTCACTGACTGAAAAATCAACAGCTGAAGACCAAATTCACTGAAATGAATAGCAGTTAGGGGAATATAATCCTTTTATTTGTTGTTGGGGTTTTTTTTTTTTTGCTTGCGCATTTTTTGTTTCGGGATTTTTTTTCTACCTTGGAGAGGAGGTGGAGGAAGAGGAAGTAGAGAGTGTGGAAGTTGGTACTGATCTTTTTGAGATAGCCATTATATGATCACAAAGCTACTTTCTATTCCTGCTGATTACTTTATCCTAATAAGCCCACATGTTCTATTAAAAGAACTGGGAGGATGTTTTAAAGGCTGCAGTCTAGAAAAGCTAAAGCAATTTCTAAATATTTTAGATGTGATCATAGATATGATAACTCTGTGAATAAGTTACCAGCTATAGGTTGCTCCCTATCAATGAAACTGTTCAATATTTCACTTTTTAATTGCATCCCTATTTTATGGCAAGTTTCAGAACAAGAGATTTCCTTGCTTTGCAGAGGGTTTGGTAGTGGACTTACTTCCCATTTCAGCAGATGTGACTGGGCTTGAACTGGGAACAGAGTCAGTTAGCATAAAAGGACCTTGTGGCATTCTGTGAGACAGCTTGGCACAGCCTGGGGACCTCTGTGTGGGATGCTCTTCCCACGCCCTGGTGCCTGCGGGACACAACCAACACACACAACCCACACTGAGTCTCACGAAGCCCTTTCCAGCCCAAAATTCCTCTCGGTCGAGCCCCAAAGGCCTCCAGATGTTTTTTTTTTTTTTGTCCCAAAGGTGAAACAGAGACAGATGTCCCAAGTGGCTTGTCCTGCTCTCAGGGCAATGTCAGCCTGGCACTGACCCAAGCAGCCTTGGTGGAAATTAGTTCATGTGTTAGAAATGTGCAGAGGGCTGACCTGTAGCTTATTACCTGGTGGTGCTTTGTTCTTCTGGGGCCTTATTCCAGAATCACTGCATTCATCATGACTCTATTAAATTCATGACTTTGAATCAGACCTTATATTTATATTTTTAACCTAGAGCTCTTTGGCATTTTAAACAGCATCATTATGTTTCTCATTTTATTCCTTGATACTGGTGGAATTATTTCTGCTGAGCTTTGTCAAAAATGTATTAAACCTCTCAGTTAATATACCTCTGCATCAAGGCTGCCTGGTTTAGGAGGTCACATGTATTCTTTCCTTGGAAAACAGTCTGGTAATGTAGTTCTTTATATTGAAAGCCTTCAGAAGTTAATAACTGAGATTGTCTTGAGATTATGAATTTACAGAACACTTTTTCCCCCCCTTCATTTGCAGGGATTGCCTGCTACAGGGAGCTTGGGGGTGTTTCTTGGTGCAAATTTTAGAAAAAAAAGTGCTTAGTGGTGTTGTGAGTGTGTGATTTGGATCATTTAAAGAATCACTGTCAAAGGTATTAGCAAGGATAGGTTTAATATGATGTTGTAAAACTGCAACAGAATTGTCTGGGTTGAAAAGGAAGATAAAGATCCTTTAGTTCCAACCCCTGCCATGGGCAGGGACAGTTTCCACTAGACCAGGTTGCTCAGAGCCCCAGCCAACGTGGCCTTGAACTCCGGGATGGCCTTATCCCAGGTATGGGGCACCCACCTCTTCTATGCCAGTGCCTCACAACCCTCACAGGGAGGAATTCCCTCCCAGTACCTACGCAGATATTAGAATATCCTTCCCAATATCTATTTCTTTCCAATATCCTCCCAATTTCTTCACTATATTCCCTAGTGAATGCTAAGTGTGATTAGACACCTGTGTGTAAGAAACTGAATCCCAAAGATCTACTGCTGGTCAAATGTCTCTGACTTACAGGAGGTGGAGATGTTTCTGTCCAGTTTCCTGGTACAGTTACAGCTGTCGCATCACAGGTGATTTGGGTCAGGGATTGCTTCTCACTATTAAGGTTTTCCTTTGACACTGGAGTCTATCTCTTCAGAGGTATTTAGGTACTTAAGGGTGAATGTGGATACTTTTGGAAATAATTTAGGAGCTAAGTGCCATCCGCTTCAGCAGGTTTAGAAAATGCCATCTCACTCTTATTTCATTGAGTTGACTTTTCCAAAGATCTGACCCAGAGCAGTAGGTCCCATTTGACATTTTATTGCCTGCCATGATCCTTCAAGGTCATGCTGTAACAGGGATGCACAGCAGCAGGTAAAAGCTGCCTTTGGTAGCCCTTCTGCAGGTCCTTCCCCTGAGGCTGGCACAGGGAGCTCTGCAGCACAGGGCAGGCTTTGCTGGGATCTTTGCTGTGGCTTTGGAGCAAACCTAACCCTGAAGAAAGTATATGCTCTGAAATCCCAAATATCTCAGCACTGCAGCAATAATTCAGGTCTAATACAGTGCCACTTTTCTCATTTAAAAATGGGAAATCACATTGAATGTGAAAGCAATCTGCTCCCATCAGGATGCTAAATACTGTTTTGTAGCTGGATTAAATAAATCTTAATTAGGATGATCAGTGTATATTTTCATTTATTGCCTTCCTTCCTCTCTTTTCTGCCTCTCCCCACACCCAAGGATCTGACTAGAATATAGCGAAAAATCATAAAAATTAAAAACGTGAGGAGAAATACACAAAAACGAAACATGTGCATCTTTCCAGCAAGTAAAATATCAGGAGTCTGTTTTCCTCATAAATTTAACACATTTATTTGTGTGTGTATGTTTGCACATATGCATATCTAAAAAATATATGCATAGAAACATATAAAGAAAGGATTAACACATTCAAACATATTCTCTTCAGCTTATGGGGCAGAAAAATCTATAGAGCTTCAAATGACCATCTTCTGCAGTTCAATTTCCTTTGTAATGAAAACTAACACCACAGAAGTATGTACATTGTTCAATTTAATATGGTCAATGAAAATTTATATCCCTCTTCTTATTTTATTCTGAATTATATTATTGCAGAAAATGAGCAGAGCACATGTGATTCAAAGGGAAAATAATCAGTTTTCATTTCCTATTGGCCTAGGGATACGAATGAGCAAGCTTGAAAGAGAAATTTCTTTAGCAGAGCAATACTTTGTACAGAGGTTTTTTGGAGACCCGAGTCACTTAAAATGATTCCAGCAGAGTGTTGAGGGGATGATTTCCAAGTCAGAAGCATAACTGGGTGTTTACACTCCTGTAAGGGATGCTGTTGTTCTCAGTAGTGAACGTGACATTCCAGCTGCACCTGCCCAAACCATAAGTAGAGGGTTGTGTTCTTTGAATTGAAATAGACTCAGGTTTTGGATAAGTTGAAATGAAAAGTGTATTTTCATTCATGGTATGCTCTTTTCACCCTTCCCCACCATAGGCACGGACACTGCACCCCCCAGATCTGTATTCTTTTACGAAAGGAGACGTTGAGGAACCTGGCAGAGGCAAGGCTGGGAATAACCACAGGCAAAAGACCTGGCTCTTTTCCACCTCCATTTTTGTAGCTACAGAATGGGGGTGATGGGACTGAGTTTCCCAACGGAGGGAGGATTTGAAAACAAGAGAATTAAAAATGCATAATTACTTTTGTAATATGTGTAGATAAAATATTGCTTCTGGTTGAGTCACCTGTGGATACACTAGATATTCTAGGGAATGTGGCCAGACCTAAGAAACTGACTCCCAACAAAGTCTTCATTGTGCATTTTATCTTCATGAGGGACACCCCAGCTGAGTGTCTCTGTACAACTCTATTTATATGTCTTCAGCCAGTGAGCTGAATCCAACCAAACTGACTAAAAGACTTGAGAAAAAAATGATCTTAATTAAATTCAATATGGGATCTTCCTTCAGACATATGCTATCTGCAACCAGTGCATATGAATTAATCATGAACTATCTTGAATAAATGTTCTTAAGGGAAAAACTTGCTGTGAAATGGTAGCAAATGAGTCAAAATTATACAGATATCGGGATTCTTTCTGTTTGCTTCTCTGCTATTCTCTGCTATAAATAAATTTGTAATCTTTCATTAACTATTTAACAAGCATTTTTTTTTTTTTTGTAATTGCAACATTTTGCCATCTCTTCATCTTTTTCTTCCAAAAGCGGGCACAGGCAGCCTTTGAGTTAGGCTAACCTGGAACCAGATATTATATATTTGGGCAATTAAGGCCAAAACAAGAAGTTGAATTTCTTGGCTGTATCACCCTACATATCAGTCAGCTCAGGCATTACTGTGCAGTGATCCATTATGCAGTGTAAACAAACAAAATATGTTTTCATTAAGGGCTTTGAAGTCCACGATGAAAGGAATGATCTGAAAGAAGTTATTGTCGATTCTGTAATGAACAAATCAGGACACTTCATGTACACTAGTTTTCAGGAGTGCTGAAGTGCTAATTGAAGATGCAGTGAAGATTTTTGTAAGCAAACCAAGGAAGCACAAGTTTATTTTCCCAGCTATACCAATTAATGGTGTCTGGTGACACTTTTTATTCCCCAAAATATTCCCCGTACTTTCCAGGAGAGTACAAGTCTCCTGTATCTTCTGTCTCATGTCTGCCTGCCTCATGGGGATGGGGTTTCACAAACTGCAATCAATGCAGCCAGAAAGTTATTCAGGCCCCTCTAAAGAAAAGAACTGAATTTCAACAATTGAGCAGACTCTCTTAATCTCATTTGCCTACATTTACTAGATTTCCATTGAGTTCCTTAGGGCATGTTTTAGTTGCCCACACCTACTGCCCCTTTTTTATGCTCTGGGCATCCTTTCAAACTTTCAAGCGTCCTTAAGGGCATCTTTCTTCTGTAGGTTCTGAGGGCAACTCAGAGAGCATCAGAAATCCAGCTTTAGGCAATTGAACCCCAGTCTGGGTCACCAGCTGAGCTATAAATACCTTGATTGTGGATATTAATGTGTCACACCCTCTGCGTCCCTGCAGCACATGGAAGGCAGAGCTCTGGTGGTCCCCAAATTCAGAAAACAGGCAAAACACTGCACAGCTAAACCACTTCCACCTATGGAAATAGATTCATGGTGTGGAAATTTGCATTCACAAGTACAGAAAACTATTTACATTTACAGTAAGTCCCACAGGTTTGCTACCACAGAAGGGTTTTGCTCCCTAAACATTTATTAAACACATAGAGACCAATGAAAAAAATTGCAAATTAAGTTTGCAATGCAATTCTAATATATATTTAACAACTCAGTTGTGTAAATAATCCACCTACAATGCCAGAATAATGGATGCTTTAAAGAATATGGAAGTACAATGGGAATAACAGAGTTTAGCTGGGTTGTTTTGTTCTTACTGTGAAGAACATGAACAATGACTCATCCCTAATGCTATTTCTAATACATTTTTAAAATTTTGAGTCAAGCAGAGTGCCATCCACTTCTCCACTTGATTACACTGCCTTTGACTCTAACAGAAATTTGATTTGTATGTGTCTCTTAAGGCCAGGCTGCAAAAGTTTCATGTTTAAACCCTCCCTGTAGAGGACTCTTTCACATCCTCTAAAATCACCCCTGCCATAATGCCCAAAGAAAATTGTCATCTGAAACCCACAGAGCAGGACAGGAGCTATGGTTATTGCTGCTTCTGAATTGCCTACACACCCAGGCTGTGCTAAAATAGCTCAGCATCTTTGCTGGATTTTGTCAGATGCATCTGTTATCTATATTTTTTCCTTTTTTTTTTTTTTTTTTTACCTGTAAGTTCCTGGTTGGAGCTGCTATCATGCTTCATCTGTTTGTAGAGCTTTTAACAGAACCAGCCTCTTACCTGTGTGTGGCCCTTGCCTACCTTGGACTGCCAACAGAACTGAAATAGCAATCTCTCCCTTAAAATGGTCAGTCAAAACCAGGAAAAAAACCCTGAGTGCCAGCTCTTGCAGGGGGGGCAGTTAGGGCTTGACTAACACAACAGATGCTTCTCTACTCATTTCTAAAAAGACTTGTGGTGCAGTTTATTTTACCCCAGAAGGAATCGGTTCAGCTAAGAAAGTCTTAATCTCAAAACAAAACCCTGACAGTGTTGCAGAGGATCCAACAGTGAAAAGCACCTTGGAAGGAAATTAAATGCAACCTAAAAGCTCCTGAAGCTTGATAGCACATTTTAGGCTCACCAGAAATCAGTAAATAAAAAAAAAAAAGAGAGGCAAAAAACAGATTGGAGAGGTGTTTATTTTCCTCAAGGAGAACTTGAACATTCACTGGAGACCAGGGAAGAGTGTTAATGAAACAAGTAGCATCAGGGGAGCTACTTGACTTAATACAGTCCTTTATTTTATTTATGGAGAACTGATTTTTCAATCAAAATGCCTGATATGGGCTGATATGATAAAGCATCCATGGGGGGAAGAGAGGAAAACTAGAGGGACCCCCACCTTATCACAGGCTTCTAACTGATCTGTTAGTGATTTTATTGGAAATGTGTTTGGGAAGCTCTGTCAGGGTTCAGCTAGACACGGGTTACAGCTTTGAAAGCAAGGCTGAAAATCGCACAGTCCAACGTGTGTGCACTGCTCATGAGATCATGGGTACACTGCCACAGGAATATATGCTCGGGACAATGAAAACTGGAAGGAGGAAAGAAAGCCATGGCTGCAGAACTTTTGTTTTTTTTGCAGACTTTTTGTTTCTGTATTTGTCAATAAAACAGGCCAGGACTTATTCTCCTTTCCTAAAGACAAGTGACATGGCCCATCTGCTCATTCCTCTCCTCCCAGGAGGAGGTAGCTTTGCTCTTACTACATATTAGGTATAATCTCTGGCCCCTTTCACCTCTCATTACCAGGCATTTCAGAAGAGTACTAATTAAATGGTAATTAAACCCATGTCTTTGGCCATGGAAAGTTTTGATGTAGCCACACAGAGTCAGGACTCCAGAAGAGAAATTATCAAAAAGGCTTTAATGCCCAGTGGGGTACTGGTGTGTGACTTGATGTTTCCTTGCTCAGAGCCACTGTGGCACAAGGGCACAGCTGAGTGCCCTGAAAACCAAACAAAGGAAAATGTTTTGCCAAGGAACCTTTGCAAAAGGACAGATGGTCTGGAGCAAGTGGTTAACTGTAGAGAATTGATACAGTTCCCTTCATAATTGGCAATAAAACTCTCTTTTACCTTTGGGGGATAAATTCTTGAAAGAAAGTACCTGATTTGAGTTCCTAGCAGAAAAAGAAGAGTTTGTTTATCTATCTACGTAGTGCTACTGGTTGTGTCATTGTAAATAAGCTCTGACATCCCTAAGAGATTTATGTGCACTGGGAATTTGAAAGAAAGGCCATTCCCAAAGCTCAAAACAATTGCCAGACTGACAGGTTAGGAGGGAAAGTGCTAAGGCCTTTCAGTCAAGTGAATCCCCAGAAGCAATCCCCCCAAAAAATCCAGGCAAAATCCCATCTTGCTGATAAAAGATAGAAAGGAGCTAACAAAAATACGGAGCCAACATCTAGAATTCATTGCATACATTTATATATGGCATTTGATGTAAAAAGAAAAGACAAAGTTGATGAAAGGGAATAAAAATTGCAACCTTACCCATGTAGGTGATCAGTGAGGAAACTTGAAAGAATCATTTGGCCATGAATGGCCAAAGAAGAAGGTTGTATCAGCAGCCCTAAAACCCAGCTTTGTTAGAGAACACAAAAAGAAGTGGTAAAGGAAAAACAAGGCACTGAACACACTGAAGTCATGACATGTGAAATCCATGAGATGAATTAAATACAGAGTTCTCTGTTCAAATGGAAGGAGATGTAAGATCACAGAGAATACGACTTCACGTTTCCTGAATCAATTTTTTGAGGTAACATGAACCCACAGGTCCTGTAGAAAACAGGTTCAATTTAATCACTCATCTAAAAAGCACATTACCCTGAAAACCCGGTGTGTTGGAAAGGAGGGAGATTAGGGAACTAGAAAGTCAATCCAGAGGAAAATAATGGATTTCGCAGTCAGAAAACAGGATTTATGTGCAGTGTTTGTCAGTGTGCCATCATGAAAAATAGGTATTGTCACATGGGTTTTCACTGTTTGTTTGGTAACGTGGACATCTCACCAGCCAGTTAAGGAAAAACCTGTTCTTTCCAATACCAGGCTGTGATTCTTTTTCTGCATATATGTAGTGAAATCACAGAGTACAGAACCACTGATGGAATGGGCTGCCAGACTACCATCAAAATATCTGGTTTTCTCTATTTGTGCTTCATTTTGAATGCTTCAAACCAGTCTTCTTGCCCCCCCTTCCAAATCCCATTCATTTCTACCATCTTAGTGCAGGAGCTGTGTCAGAAAGCTCCTTTTCAGACTCAAGCACATTAGTTTTTCCTTCTTTCACCTCCCCCCAGCTGCAAATGACATTTGTTCAGGCTGCTTCCCAGGTGAACCCAGGCATCTTTCCAAGCTTAAAGGCCAAAAGCTCACAGATGTCATATGTCTTTTCTGATATTTCCTAACAAAATGAATGTGCAGAAGTCATTTCCACTTCCCTCCCTGTATTTGTCTCCAAGTGCACTTCCCCCCCCTCATTTTCACTCCTTTTCTTCATTTTGTGTACTTTTCCTTTCTAGCTTGCATGTGTTTACATTTGCATGTTCTCCAAATGTATGCTGAGAATTTTGTGGTGACTCCAAAAGACATATGAGAAAAAACAGGTATCACAATAATCAAGGGGAAAAAATACCAATATTATATATTGCAAAATATATTCCAGACTCTACACCATGGCTTGCCTCTGTGCTGGAGGCTGCAGAGCAGGACTTGAACTCCTAAAAACTTCAGAATGTGAATATACTAATCCGGCAGAAAACTATTTCTGGATTCCTTTTGGGTTGTTTTGGTTTTTTTCTTTTTTCCCCTATTTTTTTTCCTTTTATTTTTTCTCTTTCTCTCCTTTTTTCCTTGGTGGCCTAGTTTTCTGCCCAGCAAGTGGACAAAAAAGGCTCAGTGAAGATCAGATGAGTACCAGAGCTGCTGCAGAGGAAGTTGAAAGAGAATGAAGTCAAAAGGAGGGAATGGGAAAAGGGCAGGGAAATGGGACCACAGCAGGGACCTCTTAGATCACTCCTGGCATTCATTTGGCCAGGATTACATGTCAAGACTACAAATTTGTAGCAATATTGAGTACTTTAAATCCTAGTAAATTATTTTAATCTTAGACTTCTCCCTTTTATGAAACAATTTCATCATTCCTCCTGTAAAAGGACTAATTTAGGAATTTCATTTTAGTGATGACCATGAAAACAAGTTCTCTTGTGGGTTATAGAAATATATTTTTCTCCTTCCCCCTCAAATATCACCAAGATTTCTCCTATTTTCACAGTGTTTCGCCACCTCTATTCCTATTCTGCTTGGTGTGCACAAGAATCAAGGAAGGAGTATATTAGAGGTATGCACTGAAATAAATTAACAAACTTTTTTTGCTTCACACTGTTAGACAATTGTATCAAATTCCTTTCGGAAATCTCTGCACAAGCAAAAGTTAGACAACTTCACCTATCAGTTCTTAGCAAGATATACCCCACTCTAATCCAGAAACCACTTTTGATGAACTGCTGTATTCTTGAATGTTTTTATTTGACTATGTCATCAATATTTTTTTCCTGTCACCATTTGTTCAAACAAGCCTTGCATTGAATTAAATTAAACCCAAGAATGAGTAGATATGTAAAGAGAACTCATGTTTTTTCATAAAACTGGAAAACAAAATTGTTTTGAGAACATCAGCCTCTTTTCTGCTCTGGGACAGAAGCAAAGGTCAAGCTAAGCACAGGCTAGAAACAATTTTTTTAATCCCTGATTTACCTTAATTAACTTAGGCAATTTGAGAAAATTTCTCCATTGAAGAGCAAGGAAAATGTTGCCAGTGTGACAGATGCTCATGCTGTTAGTTCCCACAGGACAGAGATTTTTAATACCCATGGAACAGAGAGGGGAACAAACCTCAGCCCACAGAAACATCTACTCAGATGTCAGTGTAAGAAAAACTACAACTGTGATCAATAGACAATAAAATCACAGTTTGGAGATATTGTTCAGTGAAAATTATTTTGTCTTCATCAATACCACTTGTAATGAAAACTGAAGAATGACTTATGTCATTCTTGGACTAGACCCAGATTATTTCCTTCTCTCAATTCTACTGTCAGGCTGGACATTTTGTGCATTTGGAGACACAGCAGAAAAATTGTTGGAAAATTCTCAAAATGGGAAACTCTGATCTTGAAGTAAATTTAAGATTTCTTATGAAAAGTTTTCAGAATACATGAAGATGTGTAGAAGTTGATTCTTGTGGTCTCACCCCAGAAGTACCAAATACCATGAAAAGTTAATACTAGAGCTGGGTGTTTGCCACTTGCAGGGTAATAAAATGTGGCCTAAGAAGTTTCATAATCATTCCTATGCTTTTCCAAAAAAATCTACAAATAATTACCACTAATGCAGTGAGGGAGTGTCTGCTTTGTTTTTCAGAGACCTTGGGTAAAGTGAGACTAAAGGATAGAAGTCTGTTTGTTGTGCTTATCCTGCCCTAGCATCTCACAGGCAAACAAATGTGAATTCTGAGGTAACATCCACTTGGGTCTTTTACTGGCTTAAATGGATCCTGCATCAGTCACATTTTTATGAACTGTATCTGCTGCTCACCTACACCAAACAACACTTTTACCATTAAACTTCAGTCCATTACTGTAGCCAGACAGAGCAATTAATGCAGAACTGATGAAGATCCAAATCTAATAATACAACTAAACATAGCTTAACTGAATACTTTGCAGTTTTACCAAATGATACCTCTGGTGTCTTTGATTATGTGGAAACAAGAGGTAAGACTGGAAGATGATTTGTCCTGGATACAGGTGGTGTTGAAGGACACTGAGCACCAGCACAACTTTTTCATTGTATATCTCTGGCTTCTTATTTTTCTTCTGATAATCAGTGTGGCCAACATGCAGCTTTTTTTGGTAGTAGTTTTGCTTACTTAATAGTACCACTTTAATTTTAATAGAGTAAATTACAGATCAAATATCCCATTTAGCTTTGATCTAGTTGGGTTTTTTTACAAGAAAAGAAAGAAGGGTAAAACCTTACCAGGAACAGAAGCAGTATCATAGAATATTCTGAGTTGGAAGTGACCCACAAGGATCGAGTCCAAATCCTGCACAGGACAACCCCAAAAACCCCACCCTGTGCCTGAGAGTGTTGTCCAAATGCTCCTTGAGCTTTGTCAGGTTTGGGGCTGAGACCATTGCCCTGGGGAGCCTGTTCCAGTGCCCAGCCACCCTCCGGGGGAAGAACCAGGATGATACAAATGGTTTTCAGAAATACAAAGGAAAACTACTCGTCTGCTGGGTTCTCCCACCCAGCTTATTTGCAATATAAAAAGTTGTCCCCTGGCATTCTGTAAATGTAGTCCAGGAACTTAAAACTAGCAGGTATGCAGACATCAGTAACGCTGATAAGGCTGTTAGACTCCCAGAAGCTGTATTGATTAGCTGCTGGGACCCTTTATCAAGTTGTCACAATTAAGTGTTGTTTTAATAGTCCCCTTTTCCCATTTAATTCTTTCTGTTCCTCATTAACAATATATGAGGCCTAATGCTAAAAGAGTGGCATTCCTTCCAGAGGGATTAGCAGTTTCTGCAGGGAATTGCCTGTTCTGCACACCCTTCCACTGCGCATTTTATCACAGCCATCAGCTGAAACCTGCTCTTGGTTTGTGCATCCACTGAGTGCCAGCCCATGGAGATCGGCAGGATTCACAACAGTTCTCAAGTGTGAAGTGTGAGCTTGTTTGGTCTCAGACTGCCTCCCACCAACACTCCACTCCTGCTCAAACATGTTGGAAACTGATGCAACAGCAAATTCACTGTGGCAGCTCTCAGTTATCTTTATTTTAGATTGGCTGTGAGAAGCAGTCAATTTTATTAAGATTCGTCTCTCTTATTGTTAAAAAAAAAAAAAAAAAAATTGTAAAAAGATGCTTCATTAAAACTAGAAATGGTTATAGATTTCCAATTCAAAGAAAGAACTTGTATATTTTTTAACAGCAGTTTTATTTTAGCAGGAGGGATGTTTCTCAGCATCAGTAAAAACCCAAGCACTTGCCATCACATGTTGAAAGGGTATGACAGCCAAAAAAAACACTTCATGCCCTTTGTGGTTTGGCTTTGACACAGTGATCACATTCCCTACTGTTTTTATAACATCTGTCACCATTTTTACAACATCAGCCTTCTAGATATGTAGAACCCAAATCCCTTCCCTAAGATCCCCTTTTCAGTCTATAGGAAAGTTAATGCTCCATGAAAAATGTCACATATTCATTCAAAGGACAACAAGGATAATTTGTGACCTCTTGCTGTCTCGGGGGGGTGATGACACTTCACTCTTGCCTTTTCTTTTGATATTTTCAGGCAGGGCAATGTCAAGGTAATTAAATTACTTAAACTTTGTTGCTAAGTTTCATGTAGTGCTTTTTCCCCTTCAAAAACCTTAGGTGAAATCCACCTAAGGAGTTGCAAATCATTGAATATATCAGAAAATATTTAAAAAAATATGGTCAAAAAGAAAAATTATAACTCTGAATGCATTAATGCTTTGACTTTCCAAGGTAGGTAAATCCTTAAGCAACAGTGTTGCACACAAAGCTGCTATTCCAGCCGCTGCAAAACTTGACATTTAACCAGGACTATTCAGTGACAATGGTATGATAAGGAAATGTGTGTTGAATGTGTGCAGCATGATCAAAGCTTAATCATGAGGATTAGAATGGATCCATGGAATCATCTACAGAAGCAGCAATTGATGGACTCTGGCACGAAGGCTTGGAATGAAGCAAAGAATATTTCAAATACAGCTGTGAGGTGGAAGCATTTTCCTTTCAAAAGGCTGCTATTAGAATGCAGTGCTGGATAATGATCCTTGAGCCATCACCTGTCTGTTCTCCTCTATGGGCTGGCAGGGGGTTGGAACTGGATGAACTTTGAGGTCGCTTCCAACTCAAACCATTCTGAGATTCACTGAAGCAGCTCTCCCACATTTCTGGGCAGAACCTAGTGTGCAAACCTTGCCAGTCACATGGCATCGATTCCAAGCCATAGCACATTCCCAACTATCTTCCAAAGTCATTCTGCACTGGCCTGGCAGCTTCATGTCCAGGGGCTTTGGACATCTGCACGCCAAGTCACTCTCAGCAAGGAGCTTAGTAGCCCTTTGTTGCTCTCAGTCCCATATGCCAATGACTTCCTCTGCAATGTGAACTCCCAAACTGTACTTTCCCAGCCCAAAAACTTTCCAGTGGTGATCTCACAAACGCCATACAGAAGGATCAGTTCCTTCCTGGAGTGATTCTGTGTCGTGAGCCAAATACCCAGGGTGCAGTTGGTCTTTGCTGGACGGGCACACTCTTGACACTTGTTCAGCTTTTCTCCAGGCCTTTTCTCATCCCTAATCTGAAATATTGCAAGAAGTTATACTATTACAGAAGCAGGCCTTTAAACTGAAGCTTTTGAACCTCATGAGATCCCTGCGAGCTCATTTCTCCAGCTTTCTTTTCCCCCTGGCTACCCGCACAGCGGCTGCTCCCCCAGTTCGGTGGGGTGTGGTCAGTACACCAGGAATGTGCTACACGAATAAATGTTTGCTGTCACCACCCGAGGGTCACTTGTTGGATTGGGATAGGTGCATTTGCCCTCCCTACTGCTCTGGACTATTGCTGTACATGGCATGAAACAATATCCAGACTTATCTCAGGAATTGCCAAACAGGCCCTGAGGGCAGAATTCCAGTGCCGCTTTAGAAGACAGTTCTAACCTCAGTGCAATCCCGTGTTTGACATGTTCCCCATTGACTATTTCTTTTCCTCCAAGCAGTAGAATGCGAGCCTTTAAACAGATTAGTTTGGGAAGCTCTGGGAAGCAGATAATTTCAGAGATGGAAGAATATTTTTGGAAAGCATCACCAGATGCTCACCTGGATCTAAAATTGTCCTGCAGACATCTGCTGCTCTCAGTGCTTCTACAAACAGCACTCTGGCTTGGCCTGATCCTTCCTCTTGGTTGGCTTTTGAAGGGTCTGTTTGCTTCCATGTCCCATAACTGTTGTTCCAGAAGGACTCAGGATTTGCCCAGTTACTCTACTACTGGTGTTGAACTGACTTGACTCAGAACAGAATTATTCCTGAAAACACCGTGCTGGCCTCTGAACGAAACCACTTCAGAGGCTCCCCTGCTTTCCAGAGAAACCCAACTGTTCCTTTTGGTCTGAAAAGGCACAAAACTGTTCCTTTTAATCTAAAAAGATCTGTCTCTGTGCCAAGAAAAGCTTTCGAAGCAGTGAATTTAAAAGGAAAAAAAAGGAGAAAAGTTTAGCTTACCTACACACATATGTCTCTGCTGTTGACATTGCACCTTTATTAATGTAGTCACAGTAATGGAGATATATTCAAGCCATTTAGCAAGATGATGTGGACATTTATTATTAATTGTTAAATTAATAAACCATAATCAGGCACAAACCCTGGGGCACGTACAACTTTGTCTGTGAAAACCACTTATTATCATTTCCAGTGCCATTTATTTTCATTTCTAGCAGCCTTTATGCTCTTTTTAGGATGTATTTAGGGCTTCTTTTGCTGTTACCTTTGGGAAACACACTCTAGCACCAGAGTAATCAATAACTACAAGCTGATTTCTCCTCTGCATACCCTGCTGCTAACACAGACATGAGCCAGGGCTTGTCACAGTTTTGATAATTTGAAAAATCCATACAGTTTTAGAAAAAAATAGAATAGTTAATAGTCTAATTATTATTATGTTAATCAATATTATTCTAATAGTAATATTTCAAGCTGATAAAAAGCTTTTAAGTTGGAAGTTTTTAGAGTTCAATTTGTGTAGCTGAGCAAAAATTTAAACATAAAGCTAAATGAGTTGAACTCTAACACTTCTAATTTAAGATCAAGAAGTGAGTTGATTATGGTGTATAATTAAATATCATAACAAAGAGCAAATTAGCTCTGCCAGAGCTTTCCCCTGCCTTTTTTCATTTCAGTATTTCAAATGTACCAACCAGAGAAATAACAGGAAGCAGCAGCCACAAGTTAGAGCTTAGATATTGAGTTTATAAGTATGGCATAAGATCATAAGTAAGGAACAATTCAGTAAGAGTGATGTTGATTAAAAATCAACAAAGTTTTCCATTTACATGTTGTGATTACTTCAGATGGAGTGTATTTCTCAATTATTTGTTTCAGAAAAACATAAGGCATTGGGAAAAGAAAAAAAACCTGTGATTGTATGGGCTGTGAGATATGTGAAGTCAGACAAAAAATCAGACTAAAAGTTATAAAAATTTTCTTATATTTTAATTAATCAATCTTAAAATGATGTAATAAAGCTAGCTTTTGGGGAGGTGACTTTTTAACATTTTTTAAGTAATGGTCATCTTCCTAAAATATAAAAAAAATTTCTAAAGATGTGTTTTCTTTTTAACTGTGGAAAGAAGTAACAGGATTTAACATTGGTTATTTAAGGAAATTTAAAAAAAAATTGAGAAAACTGATCTTATGCCAATATTTTCTGCTATTATTTTTCTTCATTTTTAGAGAAACTTATTCCAGAAAATCCTGATGAAAGAAATGTTTTTTTCTATGGCTTTTCATTGCAGTCAAAGAAGCTACTGTTTCCTAATTTTGGCGCTGCTCTGAACCACAGGGCATCTAAACACCACTTGAGACCGTGTGGATAAAATGTAGGCACTTAGTTTCTTTTTCCTAGACCCCCATCCTAGGTGGAGGTAATGATATTTCTTTTCTCTCTGTCATTATCTTTCCTGGCTGATTAAATTCTGCTTCAAGAGCTCTTAACCAGATGCCTTCTCGTGTTACAGCTGAGCACTAATCTTTTAAGACAAAGTATTGCATATTCTGTGCCAGTATTGTGGTGTGCAGAGAGGGGCCCTGATCTCTTCTGGCAGCTTCCAGTCTATGAAAACACAAAATAAAGGATACCTGCTTAGGCAGCAGAATACCTGCATATTTTTCATTAATTTCCAACAGTTGTAATGGCCACAAGATAACATTAGGAAACCCACTTAATTATTTCTCAGACCTCATATGAAAATGCCTTCTTAACATTTTTAGAGAATGTGATATTGTGCTAATCCTCAGCTTCTAAAATGTATTTGAAATGCCACTTTTTGCATGCTATTTTTTTTGTGAATCACAGTGCAGAAGGAGAAAATGGAAGTGCTTCATGGGATTGTGGATAAAAGAAAGGCACCCTGCTGCTGAGCTGTTTGCCTGCTCAGGTGCTGGGTGTGTCAGCTCCCCAAAACACACAGGTCAGCAGAATGGGATAAATACAGAAAAGAAGGAAATGCTGAGATAAAAGTATGTGGGACAGGACAGATATGGAGCTGAGTTGCCTTATTTTTTTTCCTGATGGAGGAAATAAGAATAAGTTTTATGTTTCAATTTGTATTTTCTTTGGGATGGACGCTGAAATTCGTACTTAGTTTTGATTGAGGCATGAGAAAGGTTTTTAATTTGTTCATTGTAGAGTAAGTGACCACATCTGGAAATTTGTAGGTGAGGATTGAGGTCCATGGAGAAATTCCACTATCAAAAGGTGTTCACAATGAAATACTGCATTTTTGTAAAAGCAGAAAACCCTTGAGTCACAGGTTTCATTCTCCACAAGTGTTTGTCAAATTGGAAGTAGCTCCACAATAGCCTTTTGGATCTAAAACTGAACATATTCTTTTGCTGTTTTGAAGTAAAAAGTTGTCTTAGTTGTTTTTTTTTAGAAAAGCTTGAAATAAAAAATTAATAATAAAAAATTTATAATGAAGATACGTGTTTGCAGCTTAAGGGCAAGAAGCTGATTTTCCACAAATGTGTACCCACTCAGGTTTTCCAACCACAGATGTCAATAAAAAAACCCAAACAACCCAAATCAAAAACCTCACAAAAAAAAAAAA
>VZTE01001223.1:87221-135631 GCA_013397775.1 Eulacestoma nigropectus
CTCCCTCTCCTCCCCTCTCCTCTCCTCTCCATTCAAACACTTGTACTCTTGTCTTTTGCTGATACAATACCAATTTTCCTCAGTAGGTTTATGGACACACAATTTTGCTAAACCAGAATCCTCTAAAAATCCTCCTTCGTTTCTGCACAGTCAAAACAACCACCAGCCACTTGTTTGGCTTCACAGAGGCTTTGCTTCCATAATTTCCATTTTAGTCTAATGGGCACTGAATCCCCTTTGTCCCTGGGTGAATTTGATGACATCCTGATGGAGGAAGTGTCATTTTCTAGGAGAAATTTCATTTGCATTCCCAGTGAGGCTGGGTTCCTAACCTTTCCAGAGTGATGTCTAATCATTATTAATGGTGAATTATTGTCTTGAAAGAAAAGGGAATGATTTAACATGGAAAAGATGACATGGTCTAGTGAATAAATCAGACACTGATGAGGCAAAGACATAATGCTACTTTTCCCTTTCTTTTGTTTTAACAGATTTCTTGAGTCAGCTGTTGAATGTTTCCAAATGTGGGTGAAATTACTGCCTTATAAAGAATTTTCATTGTTGAGCTACCTCTGTTTCTAAAATCTTAAGTCCTAACCCTCCACATCACATCAGTTCTGAACATATAAATGGTTCTCTGAGAGCCCTTGGCTGTAATTTCCACTTTTTGAATTTTTCTAAGCATTTGGTGATAGGGGAAGAGCTCATCAGAAGCAGTTGGGGACACCCCTTTTATTCATCCAGAAACCCCACCCAGAACACCTAAATTATCACTAGCAATTTACCCAGACGGGTATTTGCCAGGATATTTTGATATCAACCTGTTCTCTGACAGCCTTGGCAATTCCCTGATCACAATGCAAATGAAATTAGCAACAATAAAGGGTGTGGGATGACATCTCTCCTTCTGAAAGAATCAGCTATCTTTAGGCTAATTATTTTTGTGTTAAAAGTCAGTCTTGATAAGGATCCTAAAGGAAGAGAAGGCAGATGCACACAGTAGCTTTTTGTTGGTAGGAGACAGCATGACAAAAAGTGAAGCGTGGGTAAATAAAGTAAAGATGAACTGATTTGTTGGACCTGGAACACAGAAATAAAAACCAGTATTGATATCAAAAGAATGGAGAAAAAGAATAGGCAACTTTCAGTTTTTTCAGAATTGATATGGGAAAGTAGATGAAAAGCTAATTGCATCTTTTTTTTTCCTCATACATGCATGATAAATATATCATTTATCATTAATTTAGTGCAAGAATATTTTTCCTGAATATTTGGTAAACCTGAATTGGGAGTTGGAGGAGGCTGGGGCACTGTGAAATACAGGGTGTTACCTTCATTTTAAATGTAATCATGGAGCACTGACAACTTTATGTCTGCTGTATTTGCGAGTATTGGCAATGCTGGCTTAGGCTCTCCTCTTTAAAGAGCTGATGACTCATCAGAAAGGCAGGGGTTTAAAGCTCACCTGAAAACTTAAAAATCGGGGGGTCAGGCACGAATCAGGTGAGGAAATTGGCACTGCCAATCTTCCTTTTTTGATGGTACTTATGACTGGCAAGTCATGCTGGAATATGGAGCACCTTTTGCTGGAGGCGAAAGAAAAAGTGCTGAGCTGGAGGGTAAATCTGGAGGAAGCGAAAAAAAAAGAGGAAACAGAGAAAAACCAGTAAACTTTGATAAGTTCAGAAGACCCTTTTCAATACCCTCACCTGAAATACTGTTAGTCCTTTTCTTGGTTGGATTGTAGAGATGGAAAACTGGACTGTTTGGGAAGATTAGGGATTTGTTTCCAGGATGAAGAAGAGCTGGTTTGTGGCTACTCTGAAACTGGGCTGATTTGACCTTTGTGGCTTTATAGGTCGAGTGGGAAGCAGGTACTTTGCACCACAGAAGCCTGTTTTTTATTAGGAAGACACAGTCTTGGTGCCATGAGTAGGGTTGAGAGTTGTGAGACAGCAGAGGATGCTCCAAGACCATGGAGATATCACTGGGTGAAGAGAAGCTTTAGGGGGGAAAAAAAAAGTGAGTTCTTTTCATCAATAGTGTCTATTACTCTTCCTTTCTGGAAATTTATGAGTATCTTAGATTTAGCACTGTCTGCCTTTCATGATAATCCAGTAGAAAACAGTTTCTATTAATTACTGTAATGTATTGCCCTAATCATTGCAATGTTCCTGGGCAAAGCTTATTGGAGTACAAATGTTTCCTTTAGCAAGGAATAAAGGATTTTGATTTATTTCCACCCTGCCCCCAATGGTTTTGGAAAATCTGTTTCCTGACTGAAACCTATGGGTTTTGTTGGGGATTTTTTTATTCTGAATCTTCTTTTGTCTGTGGAAGTGCAGACTGTGATTTGAGGCTAAGGTTGGATCTTCCAGTGGAAAAAAATTGGGTAAAAAACCATCCCTGATGACTTTGTATCCAGCACAATAACTGTGGTCATGAAAAGATCAGGAAGCTTTGGAAGTCTCCTTTCTTTGCCTAAAAATTTCATCAAAGCTGACAGAACTCAGTGAAATTGTTAGTTTTGACAGAAAACATGGTTTGCTGAAAATGTTCTGGAAGTTCTACTTCTGAGTTGGTAAAAGAGAAAAGACAGAAAAAAAGCCATTTTCTTTCTGAAAAAGGTAATTATACATTACACTTTTCAATGCATTGTTTTCTGAAAGTGATGTAATTCTTCCGGGGAGGATTTTCTGAATTATGGTGATCATTTTAGCCTAATGGAAACTAAACTGCTCACTGTTTCTCTGAAAGAGATTGGGTGGCTGTTTCCTAGGAAACAGGAAAGAAAGGGTTTGCATGTCTTTTAAAATGTAAAATATACACATTCACGTAGTGTTAGAGTCACATGGTGAAAAGATGTGCCATAGATAGTGTAATTACATAGTGAAATTTCCATGCTGGAAATGCCAAAGAATGGCATGCAGGTTTTCTGGAAAACTTCAAAGTCTTCCTTATTCCAGAACCTGAAAGTTAATATTTCTTCCAACAGTCAAAATTTATGAAGGACTGTAACTAACACCGAGGTGGCAGAAAAAAAAAAAAAATTGCCTCTTTTCGTAAAACAGAAACAACAGAATTGGACTTAAGAGAGTGTCTGGATATTCTGGGCAGAGTAGCATTGATGTACAGCAGAAGAGAAGGCTCCCTGGTGGTCTGGGCTTGATGCAAGAAGGGAAAAGTGTGAGAAAACAGCAGAAAAGCAGAGAAGTAGAAGAGGGAAAAACTTCAGGGAGTCAGGCTTGAGCTCCTGCTGCTGTCAGGGAAGCAGAAGGGTGAAGGCAGAGACTTCTCAATAGAGCATCTCTCTAGGAAAACACTTTCCAGCTTGTTATAACTCCTGTCTCTGGGGCAGCAACAACAGCTGCCAGGCAGATTCTCCAGGGCACTGGGATAAGAAAAGTGAGCTGCAGAACCTTGGCTGTCTCACTGCCCATGGCAGCTTCCTGCTGTGATTCTGCCTCAAGCTAGACTTTGATCTGCACCCAAAAGCGTGCTGCCTGTAACTAGGCCTATCACAGAGCAAGGCAGAGCATTCAGGGAGAAACCTGTGAAGAATGGTCACAACAAAACCTTCGGTGGCATCCTGCAAAAGAGTGTCTGTTTTTGCAGAGTTCTCAAAGCTTTCCAGTTCCACTTCACTTTTACAGAAAAGGCACACCAGACATCATTTCATCTTCCCTCAAACACAGAAATCATAGAATCATGGAATGGTTTGAGTTGGAAAGGTCCTTAAAGACCACCCAGTTCTAAATCCCTGCCCTGTGCAGGTTTCCACCTTCCACTGTCCCAGGTTGCTCCAAGCCTCATCCAACCTGGCCTTGGAGACTTCCAAGGATGGGACAGCCACAGGTGCTCTGGGCAACCTGTGCCAGGGTCTCACCATGCTCAGGGGGAAGAATTTCTCCGGAATACCTAACCCTGCAGGTCATCATATCCCTCCTTGGTCATTGCTAGTCCAAAGGTCTCCTCATCAGGCTGGCTATCCTGTTGGCAAAGAGGTTTTTGTTCCACTTAATCAGATGGAACTTGTCCCTTTCTGGAAGTTGTTTCCCTGGGATAGGGGATGCCCCCAGCCTGCCCTGGGACACCTCCACCACTGGCTCTGCTGCATCTTGACACCAAACACGTTGTTAAACCCAGATTTTTTATGCTATAGCGAAACTACCCAGCTTACAAATAAGCATTAGAACTGTCCTTAAGGGTGAGGAAATGCCTGATAAGGCACTGTCGCTTGACTGAGTAATGGAGAGCTAAGAACTATGAAAGCCTAGGCAGCATTCACTTGAATGGATTTGTCTTGAAGCAGGCAAATTAGTGAATAGGAACAGTTAGAAATCTAATTTAAACCCTAGGATATTGCACCATTTACTTTGAAATCCTCATGAGGAATTCTTGGTCTCATGAATACCATATCTGGTAGAAGAAGCTGTTGATATCTCAAACTACAAAAGGATTTGAGAAACCTATTGAAGAAAATAAAACCAATAATTTAATCTTTTCCTGTGCTTTGTAATATCATCTCTGTTAAAACCGGACTGAGCTGGTCTCAGTGGTTTTGTCACACTGAGTGCTGAACGAGTCCTGAACTGAAGAGTCATTTCTTGTTAATGCCATTTTCTATTGCCTTTTGGCCTTTGCTTTCTCTCCCTTGCTTGTCGGAGTGAAGAGGATGAACTTCGCTGGGACATGTGAAGGTGACCAACTGTGAGAGCAGGAGCTGCTGTGAGACCTGTCCCCAGCAGAAGAAAGCAACACAAATCTTGCGTATTCAGGTGGATTTGAGATCAGCGAGGTTCATTTTTACCTTAGCTAAATGTGTTCCCAGTGTGAGGTTTCCCTGGTTGTCAGTACTCCCATGCTGTGCAACACAAACCAAACCTTTTTACTTTTTTTTTTTTTTTTTTTTTTTTTTTTTTTTTTTTTTTTGGTATGTGTGTGTGTATTGTCCCTCAGTGGATGAGCAGAAAAAAGAAAATCACTTTCCTCAGTGCTGGGTGTTTCTTCCCAGATCAGAATGTACTTTGCCCTGGCATTACTGAATTTTTCCCCCTTCCTGGGCTCACCCTGCCTTTTGTGGCCCTTGTGATAAGTGGTCCTGAAGTCTTTTTGGAGTTGTCCATCTAATTCCTCTATCAAGTCAGATTGTTTTTGTGCTAGATGTTTGGGTTTTTTTTTCAGGGCTTAATAGAAACTGACATCCAAGTTCAAATTAGTCCAAATACTCTCTTTATCAATGAAATATTTAAGTGTTTTAAAATTAGTGTCTTTAAATATAAGCAGACATTCAAGGAGTCATTTTATATCCCCACTTCTTTTTTTATCATCATTTGCAGAAGTAGTTCATAGGTTTGACTGCAACGAGGAATTTTCAGGATAAATTTATTAACTATTTAATATTCAAGAGATTTCTTCTACTAGTAATCAAGAGGTCAACATTTTTGCATGTCCTATACACGTAGGAGACACTGGACAGTTGATGTAGTAATAATTATGAGATATATGTGTATTTATTACACACGTGTGTGTATGTACAAACCTCTCCAAAATAACTTTGCCACCTCAAGTGTTTAAGAGCTGACCTGTCCTGGTTTTGGCTGGGGTAAAGTGAATTTTCTTCCCTGTTCTTCCCAGCAGCTGGCACAGTGCTGCATTTTGGATTCAGTGTGAGAATAATGTTGATAACACACTGATTTTTAGGTGCTGCTGAACAGTGTTTGCACTGAGCCAAGTCCAGGTTGGTTGGGGCCCTGATCTAGTGGGTGGCACATCCATGGCAGAGGAGTTGAAATTAGGTGGTGTTTAAGGTCCCTTCCAACCCAGATCATTCTATAATTCTGTGATGAAACTACTCACACCAGCAGAACTCGTGTGTGAGGCAGGGAGAAAGGCAGGAAGGACACCAGGAGGGCCATTCAGGGCTGCTACCTGTGAAATTTCTTCCTCTGACATGAATCTGCCACTCATGACTGTTAACCTGGCAAAGTCAGCACCTGCACACCAGTCCCAAGTGAGAAACAGATTCCTCAGCCAGCATGATCTGCCCTCTCATGGGTTGAGGCAGGTTTGTGTCGCCATAAAGCTGGCTGCTCTCCTCTCTAGCAACAGCACAGCTGTCACAGGTGGCTGAGTGTCTGCCCATGGACATGTTTCTTTCAGATGTCACTTATGTCTCTTCACCCTGAGATATCAGGAAATGGATCCAGGTGTACGTAAATAAAATTCTCACACAGGTGCCATGTGTTGGTTTCTTCTACGCTTCACGGATCTGATACCCCTGTCTTTTTCACATATTAAAAAAAGCCATTTGGAAATGGAAGCACAGGCTGACTTCTAAAGGATCTACTTCCTCCTGCTCCTCCATAATTCTTAAAATTCTGTGTGCAGTGTTATGCCAACCAGCAGAATAAATACTTTACACGATGTGACCAAGTTGAGCTAAACATAGTCCCATAGGAGAAAAATTCCAAAAAGACATATACATACCTAATAGCCATTATGAATCAATGCTATTTTCATATATTTCTATGAAAATATTAATGTATTTTAATTATTAAACACAAAGTGTTTATTTCTTACATCTTTCTTGGCAACAAGTTGCATGCTGCCTCCAGTGAGCTGCAGATTTCTCTCTAGGCTGAGATGCTGTGGTGTGGAGATGAGCCCATTTCAGACAAGTGACAATACCTAGCCAAATCCAGAGGCTTTTAATTGTGGATCTGAGGATATAAAAATTAAATTAAGAATCCAAACTTCCTACTAAGCTAGCACTTCAGTCTGCCTCACCCACCCAACATATTGTGTCAAGAAAAGCTGACCACGCATCTTCTGACATTTTATTGTAGATATCAGATGAAACATTAAAAAGTTGTTCATTAAAATATCTGTGTTCAGCAGTTTTTGTAAAATCCAAGACAACCTTCGAAAAGAAATGAAGGATATGGGTAAGATTTTATAACGGAATTTATTTTAGAAAGCCTTCTTGGGTGGTTTGCTATCCACGTATGCAATGCCCAGTGCCATGGGGCCACGAAGAACTGCTAATGAAATAAATAAGGCATGGCTGTAATGGGGCTGCTGGAACAGGAAGGCAGCAGTGGATGCACAAACACCAGAGTGAATCTCTGCTTTTGTCCAGCAAGCAATGACTGAGTTATCATGGTGTGCTGAAATACAAATAATAGTAAGACTTCCTATAACAGTAACAGTATTCCAAGTTAAATTTGGTTCTGCAGAAAAATGCTGATCAATAGATATCCATTTTTGAGTAGATATCAATATCAATGGATATCAATAGATATCCATTGGGGCAACTATTCCAGCTGTTAGCTTGACACTTGAATGACAACATCAATTCTCAATCTCTTTTACGTAGAGTTACATGGCCTTGTCATACACTTCTTTTATGCATAAAAGAAATACAGATTGGTGCAATTGTCTAAATGTTTGAGCATGACTTCATCCTACCAAGTGACCATGATAAAATATTTTCAGGTAATAGGAATATTTTGTATTGTTTTTATTATTTTTCTCCATTAACAGACTTTTTGTCAGCCAAAAAAATCAGCATTCTTGATTCTTATATCCAGCTCCACACCTTGGGAAGTTAATGAAAATGATTCTAAAGGTACAGTAGCCTCTGCCTCCTTTCTTTCTTTTATGCAGCTCAGGAATGTATTTTCAAAACCATCTGCTGTTGCTAATGTGGGGTGGGATGTCCTTTAATGGGATTTCCAGGAGATTAATGGCTTCCTGACAGTCTCTGATGCCAAGCCAAACAAATCCTTGCGTATCCCCCATCAGTCAGAAGTGCTTTGGCTTTCTCTCAGTGCCCAGATCTGCTCCTCATCCTTTGGGATTGATTCAGCCCCATTGCTTAGATCTCAGAAGAAGGGAGCTGAATCTGCTGCCTTGTGCAGACTTTCAGAATATCCTTGCACTTTTCTGTGACTCAGTACCTCCCCTGTAAAATGGGAATTTTGCTGTTTAAGTGGAGGGTAGGAGCCTAAGGTCAACTGAAAGAGAATTGAGAGAATTCAGCTACAGAAACATCAGTGAGAGCCACAGTGAACTGGGGCATTTTTGCCAAGATACAGCACAACAGGGAGCTGGGAAGTGAATGAGAACCTCCTTTAAGGCCTTCAAAAATTTTCAAAAATATTTTAAAGTTCATAAAGAAACACTAAAAATGGAGAGTCAGTAGATTCTGACAGTTATTCAAAATTTTCCTCTCCTATGAGGAGCAGCTGAGGGTGGGAGTGAAAGCAGCCAGGGGATAATTAGGGTGTTGCAGATCAAAATTGTCTTTCCACTGCCCAGTGACAAATGGCCCTGGATTAGAAATGACCTTTCAAGTAATTTCAGTGCCAAGAGGGTGAGTATTGGATTATCTACAAGGCAACACCACAGCCCTGCTGGAGGTCTGCTGTCTCAAATCTGGTACTTCAAAAACTGAAACATTTCTTTCCTGCTCAGCAGTGAAGTAGGTCACATGTGCCCCATTTCTGGAGGATGAGAGATGGAATTACTTTTAAAAATGCCTAATTAAGAGGAACAAATCCTACTAGAAGTAATGGGATCTCTTGGGTTGCTCAGGTTCAGTGCCAAAAAGCTAGTTTGACAAAAAATCTTGTTGAAATCAAGAGGGATGTAGTACCTCCACAGCTTTGAGGAGCTTTTGTTGTCTATGAAATTCTGCATGCAAGCTAAATATTTCATTGTTGCTATGTTGTAGCGACGTTGAATATAATCCTACCATTATCATATTCAGACTGATTTGCAAAATTAGTCTCCAGCCAGTCTTGCAAAATGAAAATGTGATTATTTTTGCTGTTGTTATTTATTTTAGTATGTAAAAATAGTGGGAAAATTGTGTTAAATGATATTTGAGAGAACAAAAATAAAAGCCTAATCAATATGTTTATTTGACCAACTATACTGAGACAGTAATGCCTTGCAACAGAAATCTCTCCGAGGAACAGCAGCTTTTTAAATGTTTTCCTGTGCTGTTGTAATGGGAAACAGATCAGCAATTCCAAAAGAACTCCTTTATTTAAGAGTTACTTAGAACAAAGGGATCTGTGGGGAGCTGTATTCAGCAAGCCCTGGGAGACTCTGCGAGCTCCAGTGAGGGAATGGAGATCTGCATGGATTATTTCCTATCCCCCTTAAGAAAGATTAGTATTTGGGAGAAAGATATACAAATGCATGCTCACATATGTAAATGAAAACCTTAACATGCTTCTAGTTAATCTCAGCAACCACTGAACGAACTCCAATTGCCACCAATAGACTCCTACTGTGTTTTAAAGGCCTTGGCCATGACTTTAAAAAGAAGCAATTTCTGGCAGTCTGTTCTAGCTCAAGCAGAAGTTGCTCAGGGCAACAACGTCTGAGTAAAGGGCAACGTCTGCCTGATCTTTTTCTGTAATAAAGGATGTCAGAGCAGATTATTGCTGTTGTCCCTTCCAGCTCTCACACCTCGGAAATGACACACTTGCCTGACCAGACACTGAGACATGTGCCCTGTTTTTTTTTTTTTGTTGCTCACTGGGGGCATCGAGTTTCTGATGCAGCTCCAGCTGAGCAGTTGCATAAGCAGAGAAGCTGGCAGAGAGTAAGAGTGTAAGTGATGCCCATTCCTGAGGGTTTGGTGTGGATAGAAGGTAACTGCATCCCACCATGACTTTCTTTGTGCCTCTTTCATCCTGATACAGCTTCTAGGGCAGGGAAAAATTGACAAAAGGTGGCTTAGATCCTAATTGGATGGATAATTGATGGGGTGTAGAAGAAAACATAAATACCATAAAAACATTATTTTTTAATCCTGGTGAACTGATTTGAATGCATGATTTGAAGGTACACTTATAAATATAAGAGGTCAAGGTCATTCTAGCCCCAAAATAGCTAAACTCTTGCCTATTTTGGAGGTAAAAACAATTTAGGCAGTTTCCAATAGCCTGGACTGTCTTCTGGGCAAAATCTGGTTAGGTACTTGAATGCCACTGCAGCAATGCCACTTGTCCCCAGGGCCATGGGAACCTCACAGCCTAGGTCAGTTTAGAGACCGAGCAGCAGCAGCAGCAGCCCAGCAGCCCAGCAGTGAGTGGAAATGCAGTGTGTGTCTGTCAGAGCACAGGGTTCCTGGGCCGATTGAGCTCTGCTCTGCACGAGCTCCCTGCCAGCACATCCTGCAGTTAAATGGACTGAGCTCACTGGCATTGCAGGGAACACTGGGGCTGCCAGGTGCTCTGATGCTATTGACACCGTGTTTTGTCTCATAGTCTCTTGGAATTGGGGAAGTCTCATTCTTTGGGGTGTGTCAGCTGGCAGCTCTCTCTCCTGTGCTGCCTGGACCACGTCCCAGGCACTCAGCAGGGAGCTGGACGGGAGCTGTGTCTGCTCCAGTCAGGTCAAGCTGTCAGAGGGTGTTGCAAAGGGACAGGTCTCCATCTGCAGTAATTTAGAGCTGAAAAAATGTGTGAAGTTTCATGAAAAAAAAAAAAACACAGCAAGGAGAAAGGATCTTGCAAGTTTTCCCAAATTGTATTTGCATGTGGATTCCCTGTAATTTTGTACACTAAGACAAGACAAAAGATTGCTCTATAAGTAGTTGCCAATGAAACAGAAAAGGGATTAAAAGTAGTTAAAAAAATTATTTCCTCAAGGGAAAAATTCATTTTGGAGACTCCCAAAACATGATGGCATTTAATTCAGCCTCAAACCCGGGATATGACCTTTAAGCAAACACATTTTAGAAAGAGTTTTCATTCCTGAACCCCAGACTGCAAAGAGGATGATACAGGAGAAACTGCTAGACATAAATGCAAGACTTCATGCTTTTCCTGGATGCAATTAGATCTGTTGCCCAAAATTCTAGTTTATTTTGGTGTTTAAATATTGGATTTTTTGAATTAAGCCTAAAATACTGATGCCTGATATCTAGGCATGCTAGTAAAATCTGTTAAAGAATTTTTAAGTCTTAGACTTAGCTAAGCCCTTGATCTTTTTCTGGTGTGGGTCATGAAAAAAATGAATTTAAAATAATACTAATGTTTCAACTGATGGAATTTAGTTTAGACCCTCAGTGTTCTCACAGAACTGATATTGCAACCTCTCTCCCTGCCTGTACATACAAATACAGTTATAGATGTAGACACAGATATTGCCAGGCTACTGAGGTTGTGATTTCAGGGGAGTGACAGGTTGGCAGATCTTACCACTTGAAGGGCAAGACAAATCAGAATCCCTGTTTAGGATCAAATCAGGGTTTAACCTCATACAGATCTGTTTGCATTGTTTTCCATCATCAGAGTTTTTTACAGCACTGGGAAGTTTAAACAAAGCCTGTGAGGGAAACCACTGAAAGTTCAAAACATTATATGAGAACTAGAATTTATTTTCAGGGTTGCTGGATTCAAGGTGGGGATGAGCTGATGTCCCAGAAGGGCTCTTTATTTGTATATGACATGTATTAAATGCTTCTGATTAGTTGCTGCAGCATCACTGATGTCTCACACCTGCAGAAGAATCTAGTTGCAAGAATTTAGTGTTAATTCACATCAAAAGCCTGCAAATGTTTGACCATATAAGTATTTTTTTTTTCATTTTGCAGTATATGTGACTAGTTTTGCATTTCTTTATTTTGTGTTTTCATTTATCTATTTCTTTTGTTTTTGCTCTCCTTTTTATTTAATCAAGGGTGGTCTTTTTCTGCTTTTTTGTAAGAAATCAGAAGGCAACAAACAACCTGGAGCATCATCGGCACAAATTTTTAACCACAAAATTCACATCCTAACGAAACACACCAGCAAAGCAGCATAAGAGGAACCAGGAGAGAAACCTAATGTGACAAGAGGTGGCTGTTTTTAAGACACAAGTGCATAAGAGGAAACCTGTTTGGTCCAGCTGCAAGCAATAGCACAGCTATTTCCACGGCGAGGAACAGCAGCTGCAGTAACACAGTGGCTGCAAAGAAAAATTACAAAGGGTGTCCGTTCTCATATTTCATATAATGGCCCGATCACCAGATGAAGTCAGTCAGAAATCTCCCCCTGTGGTGTATTATTGTCCAATTAGATGTATTATAGGGTTTTACTTTCCTTCTTGAAGCTTTCCGTGTGGGCCAGATTATGAGGATGCGTTGGATGGGCCATTGCTCTGTTCTCAAATGGCAATTCTGTATTCTTGTGTTGAAGGGAGGCAAATCATGGGTAAAGTTTAATGAGGCAGAAGGAAAGAATTTCTACCCTTGGAAATTATTTGTTCAGGGTCACATTTTCCTACTTGTCTACCTCCCTCCTGCCTGAAATTCTCAGTGATTGGATTCTGGTAAAGCAAAGTGAGATGCTGTTCTGTTCAGGCAGAGTGGAGGGCAAAGCCACTCAATGAACTGCAGACCACAATAAACAATCCCATCTCTTTCAGCAGGGACTACCTTCATTCCAGCAAGGGAGATGTCAGAAGAGCGATAAGACTGCTGAATAACTGGATAATGCTGAACCTTCACTGTCTTTCATTACTAGATGTAGGAAAGGGATATTTAGATGGCTGAGACAGAAAATGTGAGAGCAAGCCAGTGTAGCACGTAAGTGACTGATGAAATTAATAGTCTGACTTTTCTGGAGGAGGAAAACATGAGACTCATGATGTGGCCAAGTCTGAACGACCTGGAAGTGCTCCCTGGTGTTTACAAAGCTTTCTTTGACTTAGTCATATCAAGATTTTCAGACATGGAGAGCCAAATTTGCTTCAGGGAAGAAGAGGAGCCTGTGTGGATGCTGTGTGTTACTGTACACTGCTGTTACTTCTGTGACTCATCTGGGGACGTGCTGGGCACCTACCAGAAAAGAAGGGTTTGCCTTGGATAGTCCTGTTCTCAGCAGTCCATCACATCCCCACTAACAAAGGGAAGGCTCACTTCAACAAGGGGAAGTCAAGCTGGTGTTTTCACAGTTGTCCAGAGCTTGCTCAGCCTCTCATCCCCACCCCTGTGAGCCCGCTCTGGGACAGCTCAATGGTCAGTGTGACCCAGAGCTCAAGGGGATAAACAGGAGGTGCAGAGGGGCACTTCTGTCTGACACTGCACCTTCAGCACAGCGTGCCCGGATTTTCACCACAGCTTCTTTGCTATCTCCGTGGGTCCCGGACACGTGGGGATCTTGTCATCTCAGCCCCAGCTCAGGTGAATGGGGTCATGCACCCTCCCCTTTCCCTCAGCCAGAAACACTGCTCATCATCCACAGCCACATGCAGAGGCATAAAAATCCTGCTGCAAGTGTGATAGAATGTGTCCTCTGAGACTAAATCAGTGCAGGAAATGTGTTGCTGAAGGGGAAAGTGAGAGAAAAAAGGTAACCTCTGTGCTGCCTTCTGATACAGCTTTTATCATGGCAGTGAAGTCCACTTGGAAAGACCAAACCAGCTGGAGAGCTGGAAAATGATGACAGCAGAGGACACTTCCCCAAACTCCAACCCTCTCTGAAACCTCACTGACCCCTTGTAGGAAAAGTTTGGCATCAGTGCAATTCTTGGCACTCTCATGAGTATTTTTCATGCCATGGAAAATTCCAGCAGCATCTCCGTGCAATTCCAGTAACACCACTCTGCTGTAGGGTAGCTGGGCTCTGAGGCTATCCTGGGGCAACCAGAATTTTCCAGGTGCAACCTAAAGCTGAGCATCTCCCTACCTACTTGGTGATGTCAAGATAGGTGAAAAAAAAGGATTGGTTTGAAATTGAACATTGTGCTGAGGGTTTTAGACTTCTGAAGATCATATTTCAGGCATTTAGTTTGAAATTATCTTGAAAAATTACTTTTAAAAAAGCAACAAGAACAGATGATGCAGGTTTTGTTCCACAGCAAGTTTGAGTCCATTCTGAGGGACTGTGTCATGATCACCTCTGGAAGTGAGGGAGAGATCGATATTTGTTTTTAAAAGCTTTGAAAGTTTTTTTTAATAAGCTTCTATAAGTTTTATATTGTTTGTTAATATATCTAAGTCCTCTATTTAAATCAGAGAGCAGAACTTAAGGGATGGTTGAGGGAGAATTGCAACTCCACTAAAAAAGATTATTTTGAAGGCAGTAGAAGGAATTTCCTTTTGTTTTGTGAGTAAGAAACACAGAACTGAAAAAAATCTATAAGTCTTTTACACTACCTATTGTAAGGAGACTATCAGTTCAAAACAAACCCAGTTCTGTTTCTCATTCAGTAATTGTTCCTGAGTGCCATCTTCTGTATACTTAAATGCTAACTATACATTTATAGCACACTGACATATTTAGCTGGTTTTATTACAATTGTTGAAATTTTTTATGCCATTCAGCAATGCTTTATTTCAGTGTCTTTATCACATGACAAGTAGGAAATATAATAAAATTCTGTTCCTACATAATCCGTAAGTTTTTTAATACAAGGTATTTTTGTCTCTAGGAAGAACTAGCTTATCCTCAACAAACAATGTCACCACTATGCAGAGAGATAGCAACATTTGGAGCAAAAAAGAAATGTAGAAATTTAGATTGGTTGATGGTAGGAAAAGGTCATTTTGTTAATTTTCGTCAGGGAAGAGAACAACCTCAAAGAGTGAAGACGGGGTTATTAAACTACTCCTGAGAATCATCAGCAGCTTTGTTTGGTTCCCTCCAGAAGTGCTCATTTCACTCCATTACAGCACAGCCCCAGAGAGATGCATCAGGTGGTTCAGAAAAAAGACAAAAAAATCTTCACTCTGAAAATGTTTGTAGTCCATAATTACATATAATTTATGGGAAGCATTTTGCAGCTCCTTTGTCTGAGGACAGTTTTCTTCAGTGGGAAAAGCTGCTGAAATGCCTCTATCTTGGTCTGCATGAGAGGAAATAGAAGACTGTGGAATCATGCCTCTCACTTCTGAGCCCATCACCAGCCAGATCTGGGGACTGGCCCAAGTTTAGGCACCAGGGATAAAACTCATTGCACCTAAAAATGTACAGTGTGGGCTCGCACCTCTTGCAGTGTTAGACTGGCCTATACTGGCTGCTACTGAAAGCAGTAGCTTTATATTGTTTTAGAGGTTGGATCTTCTCACAGATCTCTGCTCTCTTTTTTTTCCCTGTATGGGACCTGGTTCCTGACACATCTGCCCCAAACTGAGCTGTCACATCACCGCAGAACACAGCAGATTGTCAGGACTGCAGCTGCACTGCATCTCATAGGGGACAAAACTGTTTTTGGGGGAATGGCTTAATTTTCCATTGCCCCAGGTGGCTGATTTGATCCATCCTGGGGCTGTATGACCCTGAGGCTCAGTGACAGGAGGCGACTGAGACAGGTAGGAAGGAGACTGGAACATTTCTTTTTAGCAGCACCCTGAGGTTGTACCTCATTGGGACTGCAGCCCACTGGGTCAGCTGGAGACATCTACACACTTCTCAAATAAATTAAGATCAACCAGCTCTGCCTCTCTGGATTAGGGGACTCAACATCCATTTGTTGGACTAAGCACCTTAATTTGAGCTGAGCCTGAAGGCTGCACTAAGTCTGCAGGAAGCCATTCCATCTTGTGAATAAATTGATAGTCTGGTGACTAAAGAATTGGCCTAATTGCTGCAAACTTGGAAGTCCATCCTGCCATTATTGTTCTATCTCTGTAAACTTCCCTCATGAGAACTAGTTCTGTCTACCAGTACAGACTCTGGGGTAATATGGTTTTGGGCTGGTCATTCCATTATTTTCTTTTTACCTTTCAGCTAAAAGAAAAATGAGCATTTAAAAAAAAAAAAATTAGTCAACAGTTCTGGAAACACTTGTAATTTTATATAGATCTCTGTACAGATATGCAGATCTGCTGAATCATTTTCATTCAGCTAGAGTTGCTGGATATTAACTTAAGTTCAAGGTAAATTAATAACTAGATAGTTTTCTGTCTTAGCAAATAGTGACTTGAATTTACCTATGCATGCACTTTTATCCCAGCAATTTGTCAGTGACTCCTTCTAGAATTACTCAAACAGCAGGGATCTAGAGGAAATTTTAAAAAGAGAGAGAGACATAGAAAAAGAGTCTCATAGATATTTTTATTTAATAAAATTAAATGTTCTTCTCCACTTTATTTAATTTGTCTGCATTCTCTGTTTCATAGCCCTAAAAGTATATTATGATGATGAACAGATGTCCTGGTAGATTTTTTCTTCATAGAAGAGCAAAAAGTCTAGGATGCAAATGGGGACATGTTAGTCTTTGTATTAACTTGGGCAGTTCAATATCACCTGGAATTTGTCCATTGAGTTCAGCTTCTCTGGCCAGAGGAGTTTGTGGATGGATTATACAAGTCCTCTGGCTTGAAAATTACAGCTGCTATATCCAGAGGTTCTTCCCAGATTAATTTATTAAGGTTTGAAACTGCGCCCCCTAGAGGCCTCCTAAATAATGCTGGTTTGAGAGACAGGTCTGGGGAATGCTAAAGAAAAGTCATTAAAGACATTTTTCCACGAACTGTAGTTGTGGTTTTAGGAGGGGAGGGGTCTCAGTGACACCAACTTGCAGCTACAAGTGGGAAAAATTAAAAAGCTTTCAGAGGATGTTGTAATTTTTTTTTTTTTTTGCAAGCTCTTGTCGCATATCTTTAGTTTCATTAGTCCTTAGTTATCCACTGTCTTATCCAAACAGATCAGGTTGTTGTGATTTATCTCCTGTTGCCCTTTTCCATGAATTAAAACATAAAATGCAGCCCCTCTGCTCAATGATGGAGAAATAGAGAAACACCCAAGCTGCAGTAGCACCAGGGCTCACGTTTTCTAACTTCCCTTTTCCTTCTCAGAAACAAGTTATTCCAGTGTGACCCCTTGTTTTCCGTCAGTAAATTAAACTGCACCTGCAAATCCTATTTATTTTGCCTTGTAAATTGCCTGGATTTGATGTGGCTCTTCACTCAGCTGTTTGTAGGGTAAGTGTGAGCAATAACCATTATATCCCCCAAAAGGAGAGCACTGAATATTATTTGCCTGTGGAAGTGACCTCATCCTATGAGGCAAATTCCAAAGGACTAAAAGAAACTGTGTAGAAGCAGTTGGGGATGGCCTGGATCTGGAGACAGAGGAAAGGTGTGTTTTTACAGCTGATACCTCCACAAAAGTAGAGTGTGACAAAAAGACCTTTGCACTGGTCTTTCACTACCCACTGCTTTTGTTCATTATGGCAAAGCCCTGTGAAAAAGTAATAACTTCACTCTAAATTCACTGTAGATACAGGACCATGCAACAGCCTCAGCTGAGGAATCATGGATATCCTCATGGATTCACGGAGATGCTGCTTGGAAGAGACTTCCAGAGGTCACTCAGTCCAGCCTCCTGCTCGAAGCAGGACCGGCGCCATCAGCAGATCAGGTCAGCCTTGGCTTTGTCTGACTCAGCCCAGAAATCTCCAAGAGTGGAGGTCAACAGCCTCTGTGAGGAACCTGTTCAGTGCTGCAACACCCACTTGGTAGGAAGGGATTGTTCAGCGTCCAGGCTGAAACTCCCAAGATTTAGCCTGGGCCCACTGCCAGTGCTAGTAATGGAAAAAAATTGGATTTTTTTCTTTGCAATACCCTTTCAGTAGCTCAGGTTGACTTTAGATCACCTCTTTGGTATCCCTTTCACCAGAGGGCAGGATCCAGCTCCCCCACCTCTCCAGGTAGGTCACAAACCCAAACTCCCTCACCAGCTGCTCAAGCCTCTCCCTTCACATTCTTTTTGAACTGATGAGCTAAAACCAGACCTGTATTTCAGGTGAAGCTTCACTGGTACTATGAGGGATAAAAAATACCTCTGATCTGATCCCCCACTTCTCTTTGGGTAGATGAGGGTGCAGTTTGCCTTATTTACCCTGAGAGCACCCTGCAAAAGTGGCTGCTGAGAGCACTGTGACATGGAAACTTCAATCTAAAATTCTGTGTATGCCAGCATTCTTTTTTTCCTACAAATCTTTGTGACACTTCACCTGTACAACCTTGCTAAGGTAAGGTTTACTGTGCACTTACAAAAAAATGATTTGCAGACTTGCTGCTTGCCTGGTATATGCAATATTTATTTATTAGAGTTTTGATTTATAAGACTTATATAAGAAAATACATTTTCCAAGCTCTAGGAGATTCTGCTGTAAATTAGAAATACAGTCACATAAAAATAGACAAGTTATTGCTCCTCCCAGAAAAGTAAAAAAAAAAAAAAAAGAGACACCCAAACTTGCATGAAACTTTGATTACTATGTCTCAGTTTTTATAAAATACGCTTGGGATGTTCAGTATCTCCCACAAATATGCAGAAATAGGTAAGATATTCTGCAAGTTGCTCTGACTATTGCAAAATTGAGGTTGTAGTGGGTCACGAGAAAACTGCAAATTTTAATGATGTGTGGCTTTTATGGAATGTCTTGCCCAGGAAGGGGCCAAGGTTTAGCTGGTCGTGCTCAACCCAGGGGTGGCAGTGAGGGACAGGGGCAGGGAACAGGTCCAAAGCCACCTTTTTATTTCTGACTGACACCCCCAGCTCCTGGCCTGGGTGCAGGTCTTGTTAATCAGAGTTTGTTTGGGTTGTTGGCTTTAAAGGTTGAACTCTGGCTTCTCCAGAGAGAGGCATAAACTGTAGCTGCTGTGGCCTGAAAGCCATGGACTGTTAGCACAGGTTCCTGCAGCCACTTCAGAACTCCTGCGCAGGAATCTGGGAACTTGGGATGGACGTTAAGACAAAAGGGAGCATTGACAACACTCAGCTGAAGTGTAGAGAAGCTGCTTCTTCACATCACCTGTGATTAAGTTGTGGAAATCTCTGTCTCAAAGTGCTATGCACAACAATAGTGCCCATGATTCTAGAGATGCTGGGACAATCTGATGAAAGGAAGATACCTAAGGAATGTTTTTATAATAAAAAATGTAATTTTGTTGTTAACAATTATAAAGAGCAACAGAAGTTGCTCAAGGTGTCTCTACAGAGAGTGCTGCTGCAGGATAAGGGGGGGTTTGGGCAAGTAATCTTGGCCACACGCCCAGTAATTAGTTTTTCTCTAGGAATTTGCTACAGGTCACTGATGGAAAGAGGCTTTTAGGATGTGCAGACCTTGCTCTGATCCAGTGTTTTTCGTGTGTGCCATCTCTGGTGTTTCTTCTGGAGTCGTAGAATCACAGAGTGATTTGGGTTGGGAGGCACCTTAAAGATCACCCAGATCCAACCCCATGTCATGGGCAGGGACGCCTTCCACTATCCCAGGTTGCTCAGAGTCCAGGCAAAGCACAAAGCTCCTCTGGATTAGGAATTAACCTGTGAAGGAGCTTCCAGAGCCTGGGCACCAAAAGCTGAACAGATGAAAAGCCACATAAAGGAAAAGTCTGTGAATGTCTCCTTGGGCACTGAATGCTGTTACTCTCATCTGGTCTCACCACATGGCAACACCAGAGACACCAGCGCTGGTTTTAAAAATTCTGACTTTTTAAAGCAGTCAGCTACTCAACATGATAGCTGACTTTTAACAGTCAGCAACTCAAGTATGGTGCTTCTCGATGCAATTTATTAAGATTTAAAAAAAAAAAAAAAAAAGAAATTTCAGATTGATTTAAATGTGCTCACAGCCAGAAATATATAAAAAGAAGGGAGAAACTCAGGCAATGCAAAAGTTTTACTTTGGAGTTTTATAAGTTCTAGTGCCTCAAATATCATTCAGTCTATTCTGGAAGAAGGAAGCTTTTAAATTTTCTCTCTGAAAAACTGGTTTTTAGTTCTCAAATGTTCAGCATACAGGGCTCTTCAAAACAAGTTCTAGGTACTTTACTTTTCAGCAGGAGATATTTCCTTCTTTCGCTTCTTGCTTAAGGAGAAAGCAATAATTGTTTGTTAAAATATTTTAAGAAGAAATACCTGAGGCAGAGAATGAACTTGGAAAAATTTAGAAAGGTGGAAGTTCAGAAAGATCCTGGTGACACCAACCTAAAGAATATTATTAGAAACCTTCATGAATCCTTAATGATTGAACATCACAACCTATAACTTCAGTAGGATGAACACGTCCTCTAGAGTTCAGAGATGTTCAAATAACATCTTGCTTGAAATGTCTTAGCAAATTATAAGCAAATAAAGACATGTTAGGGACAAAAAGAAGTGTCATTCAGCTTTTGTCATACTGCTCTTGGTAAATCCTACCAGTTAAATAATTTAAAAAATAAAAAAAAAAACAACCCACCTGGAAATGGAAAGAAGGATAGAATTTTGAGAAATCACCAAAAATTGAAAATGCATATATATATATACACACACACTTTACTTTTTCTTTCTTTTCCTTCTAGATCGTTAAATATAATATAAATATCATTTATATAAGAAATGATAAAGAGGTGATCAACTCACAGTCTATCACTGCCTCCATCAGGCAAAGTGGTTTTTTTTATCTAGCAAAAACACCCAGCACATAAAACAGAATAAACAAATCATAAGTGACTGGAAGTAAAAGCTAAACAGGTACGTATTAAAATATGGGCAAAAGTTAAATGGAGGAGATAGTTCACCAGGGAAACTCTTAGCCTTTGAGTAAGGTGATTTTTTATGTGAGAATAGGATGATTTTCTAGAAGGGATGTGTTGGGTTTTTTAGACAAGACAAAGAAAAGTCTAGAAAATGGATCTGCCAAGGTAGGTGGTGCCCTGGGTGAGTATCCAGTGGTGGCTCCTGAGGGCTTGCACACCTTTATCTCAGTGGCTCTGAGCCAAGACCAACACCCAGTGACGTGGTGATGAGACTGCTGGGTGTAAGCAGAGCTCTGCGAAGGCTTGACAGAAAAACAAAGCCAAGAATAAATCCCCAGGAAAGTGATGGCTTTAATTATCACTCAAAACACAAAGATAAAAGCTCATGGCATTAAACACTGCCTGGCTAGGAGTGATACAACACACGAGGAGTGTGAGGATGACCCTCTCACACAGTTTGGTGTGCGAACCTCTGACCTTGAGAGTCTCCCAGGGCGAACACTTGGGGGGAGATGGTGTGATTAAAACGCATCAGCAGGGAGGGGAGTGTGTAATAATTGCATGATGACAATCAAATGATGAACAAAGCCAAGCTGTAAGAACAGATTTGTTGTATATGAGGGAAATATTACTTCCTGCAGAGAACTGGGGTGCAGGAAGGTGGAGGCTCGTGTGGCTGATCATCAGCAGAGCAGTTTCACCTCCTGCTTTTTGTGCTTCCAAAGACATGAGCACTTGATCAAGACTGTCCAGGGATTTTTGTGACCGCTGGGGAAAGGGAACCTTAAAGAAGCAGTCAGCATGGGTTTGTTCAGGACCACGGGATCACAGCGCAGTGCCGGCAAATTGGACTGGGGAATAAATTCCTGGGAGAGCTCCATTTGACTCAAAGATCTATTAATTTGTGAGATAACTGTGACAGCTTTCATTGTTAGTTGCCACTGAACTCACAGTTCATGGAGACAGGAGAGAAGAACACTAGATGAAATCTGTCCAGGACAGAAATTGAGTCATAACAGTAATGATAATAAAATACTAATTACACCTGGAGCAGCATTTTAATAATGATAATTCAGCTTATGTAAATGTACCCTTCTCTTTAAACATGCTAACTACCTGTACAAGTTGGAGAAGGTCAATGCAGTGTGTGGCTGGCTTTCATCCATTTTTTTCTTATATACTGGAATTCACAGTCTTGGCTGATGTCCATTTTCCTTTTTCATTCAGCAGTTTACATTTTAAATTCATTCATTAGGTAATAAAAAAAAATCTTTAATTAAAAAAGTAATTTATTCTTAATGACTCCAGGTCCTAGAAACTGACAAAAAGTATTGCTTTAACCCATTTATTAGAGTCTGAGTGACGTGTTATCTCCTCGGAATGCTAAAGACAACGATCATTATCAGCTTGTTTACTCGGCACACACAGAGGATTTTTGGCTGTGTGGAGATGCTGGTGCCCTTTATTACTTAAACACTGGCTGCAAGACCTGCATGGTGACTGTAAGCAGTGCCATTAAGTTTGATATCCATTTGATTAAGAAACATTTCATCTCTGATGAGAAATGGCCAGGGTGAGAGCTAATATTTCAAAGGGCTTTTTTTGGTGCATTCAGCAGAGTTTCAGTGTTGTTTGACAGAAGCTGAGGGAAGAAGGAGAGCAAAGAGAGGTGTTTTGGCTACATGAGTAAGTCTTTTGCCACATCTAAAGAAATAAAGAATTGCTGTGAAGCAAAGACTAGGTGTTGGCTGGTTTTTTATGCAGCATGGTTTTGTCTTCTTCCGTGTCCAGGGTTAATTCCTTTGTGCCAAGTGAATAATGCATAGCAAGGTGGGGAGGAGATGGGGAAGGGAAAGAAGGAAATAAATTCAGACGCTGAACTGGCCCGCCTTGGAAGGAAATTAAGGTCTGAATATCTGATACTTGATCTGTAAATACACAAGAGCCCCTTCTTTAGTGCTTTGTGTAATGGCACAATCAAGCCAAATTTCATATACTTGCAGATATTCTTCTCTGGAAATGGGGAAAATTAAAATTTTTAATGGTAGCTGTTGACTTTAAATTTCCATTCACTGTTTTTAAGCACAACTTGTCTATTTTCAGGTTCAGAGAAAGTATTCCAGTGTCACTCACAGAAGTTCAATGTTTATGGAAAATCAGTGTGAATGTAAATCACATCACGAGTGAATACCTAGGAAACATCAGCTCATGATGAATGCAAAATATCAGAGATTAGCTGTAGAACTGCTCATCTGAATTCAGAAGTAAAACGTTGTAAATAACCATTACAACTGTCATGCATTTAGCAAAGCTTCGACATTATCTGTTTCATGAATTGGGCCTTGTCAGCATTTAGGAGAAAATGAGATGGACAAAAAGAGAAAGAGAGGGAGCAAGTGCAATACTGATCTGCCAGGAATTTTCTTTCATTGACTGTGAAGTATAAATGAAGTTTTGATCACGTCTAGTGATAATTTATGATGCCGTAAAATGAAGTTCATTGCCTGGCATGTTTTGAAGATCAAGATTTGGCACTTTCTGTCCAGTTTGTTCCATTTTAAATATTCCAACAAGTTGTGGGACTGATGTGCTTCAAGCAACATAGATTGGAAAACTAGAAACATGCTAACAAAATGTTCTACACAATTACCCAGTAATTCCACAGTTGCTGTGGAAGCTGCTTTCTGAATTTAAAGTGTCCTTTTCACTGCAAAAGTTTACACGTTTTCAAATAGTCCCACTCTGAGTGAATATTTTGGGACCTCTCTCAGCAGAGAGCTTCCCAAGGAAAGGGTTTTTCTGGCACAGTCCTTTGTATCAAATTGCTCTGACTCTGAAGACTTGATCAAAACTGGATAAGCACTAAGTGGAGAAGAGAGTATTTTCCAATGTATTTTAACTCTATATTCATTGGGTTTAACATCTTTCTTGAAATGAGATTAACATATGAAAGAACTCCATTCCCTCAGTGTATAGGAAACTGAGACATGTAAATATGCAGCTTCATTTTCAGTAAACCTGACCCAAAAGCTTTCAGTTCATAAAAGGGACAATTATTCCAGCTGAAAACTAGAAATGGAAGCTGTCCCTTGAACAGGGCACATCTGATCTTCTGTACCATCCCTCCCACTCATCTCACGGTGTCTCTTACAGCTCCTTAGGACACAGATGCCACTGTCCCTCTGCCAGCTGGCCCTGGCACCTCAATCCACCATTCATTTTTTATAAAAGACATTTTTCCTAGCCTTCCCCCACCCTCTCTCCCCTTTTTCATATTTCAAAACTTCAGGGACGTAGCTGATTTTTCAGCATAAGTGCATGCTCTCTGGTTTTGATGGTGGTGTTACCAAGGATACCATGATATGTTTTACTGAAGATGGTAATAACTCTTTTTATTTTTTCTTTTCTGCACCAAAGTAATGTTTTGCTTTCCAGTCAAGAGCTGATAAAATGATAGGGCAACTTCAAGTTGCTACGGAAACCAAACTACAAAGACAAAGATACAATATTTATCTACTGTCTTCCTTGCAAAAGCATATTTTTGCTCTGTATGCATTCTCTCAAAATGGTATCTTAAGCAGGTAAGATCAGTTCATAAACTAGATCCAATCCTAACTGTAGCAAAATATATATGGAACAATAAAAGTGTTTTATTGCAATAATCCCCAAAGACTTCACACGGTCATCAGATAGTAAAATTTAATATATAAATAGTAAAGAAAGCAGTTGCCCACTTTCTTCTCTGCCAGTATCCATCATCCCTTTTACAAAGAGCTTTATGGAATATTGACTCAGAGGAACCTGCAACAGTTTTTGCAGTCACACCTTTTGAGGTGAAATACATTTTTATTTGCCCTACAAACAGCAGAAATGACCATGAAAAAAAGAACCCACAAACACCAAAACCCAAACAAAATCAGATGCTGGATGTTAAATCTGTTTTCTGTTACTCAAATAAACAAAAATTTTCAAGGTAGTTGTAGAAAGTAGCATTTAGGAAGATTTCCATTATCATTTCCAGTTTGTTTAAGAGCAAAACTTCCCAGGGGAACCTGCTGGCTGATGCAAGGGCCTGCATCTCCTCAGGGCTTTGTACCAACTGAGAGGCTACATTTGAGGACAGTTTACAGAAAAATGATGGATACAAAGGTTCATCAGACAACAAGGAAATTGTGTCATCATGAATTAGTCCAATGCAAGTGATTTGCAAACATCATTTGGACTGGACAAGAGGACTCCCTCTTTCTTCATATCCAACAGGGAAGAAAAATTATACTGATTATACTTAGGGTTTCATCTGTCTGCCTTTGTCCAGTTAAATTATGTTGAAGAGTTTTTGTTTGGGTTTTTTTTAAGTGTGCAATACTGTCAAAGCTTGTTGGCAGGAGAAGGTGAACAGAGAGGAACCCCTCAGCAGAGTGATAGCTCAAAAAAACTACGAGCTGCTCTTCTTGTTTGAATTTTAAGCTTCACTGACTTGAGCCTGGTTTCATGGAGCTGAACAACAGGAATATTTTGTCACATATTCCTGAAATACCCCACCTAAATTTTGCTGTCTACTGGCTGAGTGTTTAGACTATGCCAGTCATCAAGCACTAGTTAACTGAGACAAACACCAGCAGAGACTGGTCAATCACATCCCCAAAACAATGTCCAAGATAGGTGAGATGAATCATGTCGTGAATAGCTCTCTATCAAACGCAGAGAGAACTCAGGCGAGAAGCAGAACGAGATGCTAGGCACACAGATTTGCTGAGATGAACCTCAGTTCTGGGAGGACACAAATCCTGGCTAATCCCACACAAATGGAGAGAACACATCCCTGAGACTGTGGGATGTGCAGGAAACTTGTGCTTTCACAGCAGCTGGATCCCAAAGCAGACGCACCTGAGCACAGCACTGGAGGCTCTGGGATGCTTCAGGAAAGGGGGCACACAAGGTGAGAGGGCATTTAGGGAGAGGCTGCTCCTGGTTGCTGTGCTTGGACACAGCTCAGAGGAGGATTTGCTGTCTCACGGGCCGTGCTGTGCCAGGCTGAACACGGAGCAGAGGCAGGCACAGTGCCTCGTTTAAACCAGCAGGGTGCCTTTCCACAGCCGTGTGCTCTGCAGGGTAGGTGTGCTCTGCGGCACTCCAGGCTTTAATATTCTTCAAGGAAACAGGATCATCAGACTTCCCTGCAGAGAAGCAATCAAGCGTACAACCGTCAGGTTGGGACCAAGAAGGAGAATATGTAAGATCTGCAGCTATTTCACTGGTTGAATCTGGCAATACACCTCTTATCTATCCCACAGGAGGTAAAACAGCAATGTTTTGTTGTGGTGTGAGAATAAAAAAAAAATATTTCAGAGCTGGGATTTGTTTTTAGGTTATCAGAAAATCTACTCAGCTTTGCAGTGTGGTGGAGTCTGAATCCTTGTTTACTTGCTCACCTTCTTAAACTTAGTGGCACTGAGCCTTTGCATAGGGTAACATCTCTGGTGTGACACAAGTGTCCCACCTTATCACTGCTGGCAGATTTCCATTCCACCAAAATTAGATTTCTGCTTCTTCTCTCCCTATCACAACTCTATGTTTGTCTTTTTTTTCCGCTCACAGCTTTTATCGCCTAACCTTAATCTGCATTTTCTTTTTTAATGTTACATTTTCCTTCTCTTCATGGACAGCTTTTGTGTCCATCACATGCCTTGGAGGGAGATAAGAGATGAGGCCCTTTATTATGAGCGCTGAATCCAACAAAAAGTAAATTACCAAAAAATGACAGATTCACCAGCGTATTTAAGATGAAGTCTGAACAATTATCAAGGGCCTTGCAATTAATTTCTTCATGTCTCCACCTGCAGCTTGTTAGAAATGCACCTGATTCCAGCGTTAGGGGATATGGATTTGTATTAGAGATTGTCATGCACTTGTGTAGGCACATGAATTTTTCATGCAGATGCTCCTATGGTTGGGTGATTGCTTCAGCAGAAATATTTGCTTCATCACTACTATATTAAAGAGGCTACAGACATTAGCAAAATTTGGCTTGAGAAAGGAAGAAATGCTGGCACAGGCTGCAGTCTGTCACATCTAAATGGTAACCATGTAATAATTACTGCCATGTAATAATGCAGCTTTACCTTCTCTTCGTCTGTTATTTCCCAAATAAAAAATGATGAAGTGCTGCAGCTACCAAACCCCGTGTTAGCCTAATATATTCTCTTGTCAAAGAGAAAATTTCTACCAGATAAAGAATGAATCCATTTGTTTCTTTATTTCCTGATAAAAATAAAAACAGTTTGATCCATGATTGAAGGTCAGAATTGACACTGCCCTTCCAGAGAGCACAGACATTGATTGCTGGAGAAGGTTTTTTGCAAACAAAGCTTAGTAGATCAAGTCAATATCTACTTCAACCTTTTCATACACTGATGTTGTTTTTGTCAGAGTTAGAGTTTAAAAGAGGTTCCTTTCTATCTGGTTATAAAGAAATGTTGTTGGGTGGGGTTTTTTTCTGTCTTTACAAAACAAGTGCAGAATTTTTGGGCGATGTTGCCATGGTTGTTCTAGTTTGTTCACATTTGGAAAAAACCCTAAATTTGTTCTGTTTACCTAATTTTGGAGAGCCACATACCTAAACTCTCTACTTTAGACTCACCGTATGGACAACAGAAAAATCCAGGCAGAACCAGAGCGTTACTCAGCCCAAATAAGGTTCTTTACAACTACCTGCCTTCACTGACAGCACAAAGAGCAGGAGCTCTGCAGCTCCTCAGTGGAGCAAGAGGTCTCTCAGCTGTAAAGATTGGCAGGTCTAAAGTAAAGATCAGATCTACTGCCAAGAAAGTATCTGTTAACTGGAAGCCGAAGCCCTCATCTGGGACTCACAGAATTGTGACACTGAAGCTGGAAATTCCACAGAGCAGACTTAGTTCTAAAGAGTGCCTGAGAGGCAGGATGTGGGTGAGTCTCAAGAATGTTATTTTAAAGCTGCTTTCACTCTAACCTCAACATCACAACTGAAACTCTCTTACGTACAGGCTGCAATCCTTCCCCTTGCAGTTTTCATATTTCTCAGAAGACTGGCTGTCTTTTTAATCTAAAAGAAACTTTATTAACTTTTAATTAAAATAAAACTTTGGTTATATTTGAAGATTAATTTAGGTGTATTTTGTCTGGATACATACTAATACAAAAAAGCATCACAGCTTAAAGGACTTCTGTTATGGCCCATGTGTCAAACACATTCTAGTTTTGTGCTGACAGATTTCAGCCTCATCACCTCCTCACGTTGCACGTGGGAGTAGGTGGAACACAAATACACTTTTGTATGGCTGTACTTAGACCAAGACACAAGCTGGATGATCATCTGCTTTGGTTCCAATTAATTCCTGGCACCAGACCCCAAACTCAGCTGTCCCAGGCAGATGCATTAAAACTTGGCTTTTGTCATTTCTCAGCACCAGTAGTGATGGATTTAGCAGACGGGATCACAGTGTTGTGCTCCTCTTCCTCGCCTGCTCTGCTGCAGGGAAGGAGTTGCAGTGCGTTATTATCACCGTTTTTCCATCCAAACCCTGATATTTGAACTGGGAAATGCACATTGCTTGGGAATGGGTACAAATCTGATGCTGGGATTGTTTCATGGTGATTGGTCCGAGTGTGGTGATCATTGAACTCCTCAGAAACCCATGAGCTGTGCTCACCCCTCCTAAATGTTTCACAGATTTTTCGGCAAAAGACCCATTTGATTAGATATTTCTTCAAGATCACTGTACTTCAAAAGGATTTCCATGAGCGTGTCTAGACTCCCAAGCAAAACATTTCCATTCCCCGTTGGACAGCAAAAATAAGTGACAATGGACTTAGAAGTCGTCAATGAACAGCAAAAGAAAACATATAAAACTTCTTAATGCAACAGATGAAAAACTGTACAAGTTAATCATCCCAGTTATTAAAGAAATATTTATAAACAATCCATATCTTTAAAGACTCAGGATCAGTTCAGAAAGGGATCAAATAAAATGAATCAATTTAAACATAAATGACATTCAAAATAAATGTTTTGACTAGTGAAGTCAATGCAGAATTGATTAAACAGCTCAGTGTGTAGAGGTTGCAGCTTACTAGGTCTAGCTTCTGAGAAAATAAGATGTTTCTCACGTTACTAAACCTTCTGTTACTTCATTTTTACCCTGGTATGATGAAGCAGATTTATTTCTTATTTACAATGGGATACTAAAACAAGAACATGACTGGAGCTGATGTTGCACATATGTGCTATGCCCTGGAAATCTCTATTTAAAATGTGGTCAAAGCAGCCTATAGATAATTTCGGGGCGCTGGGGTTGCAGCAACTATATTTATAACCTCTCACATACCTATTCACATGACCAATTGGATTTGACTTGGAGAATATAAAAAAAAATAAAAGTTAAAATTATGTGAAAAAAGATTATCAGCTCTGCAACAGAAACATAGAATAGCTGGTGGGTTCTTTTAGAGTCCATAAATGTGAGAAATTCAGGCAGAATGAAGACACTTTCTGGGAGTGTATACACTGCTGTATCCTTACAGAGGCATGGTAGTACGTGATTTTAAGGTGGAAGAGGGAACTTGCTGCGAGGAAGGAAAATTCTTTTCAAGAGAAGAATGTCTGAACTCGGAGGGAGGCTTACCCTTGCTGAGGAGGTGAACATAAATCTAAAGCAAACTTTAGAAACTAGAAATAGGTGTGAGGTTAAATTTAAAAAAAAATCCACACAAAAGCAAGCTGAAGTTTCAAATGACAGCTGCAGCAGTCGCCAGTTACTAAATTTTGAAGTAAATTCTATTCTGGGTGAATGAAGATCCAGAAAGCAAAGTGTGATCAGCCAGAGATTTATGGGTGCTGTTGATTGGGCTGGAAAGAATTAATTAATGGACCATGATTCCACCATAAGGCAAAGACAGGGCCATAAAATGAGCTTTGGTGTTTGAAAATAACCATTCAAGTCTTCAGTAAAGGTTGGGTATAGACAGAGTGGGAAAGAAGAGGCTGTGGAGGCCACAGATATTAACCAGGATGAGGGTACAGACCCAAGACAGCAATTTCCTCCACTTTGAAGTATTCTTCTGTTTGTTTGGATAGTAAAACAATTTTCCAAATGGTGCTGTGCCCAAGGGTGAACACAAGGGAATAGCCCTGACTCCATGCTGGAATGCACCGTGTGAATGTTTTCCCCTTGTCACTGCTGAACCCCACCAGGACAAAAAAACCCCACAGACTGAACCCTTTCCTGGTTATTGAATAGATATATTGATCCACTATTTTTATCTATTCCTTTTCACATCACAAATTTTAAGGAAGGGTTTGAAACAAGGTAATTAAATAATTCTTCTACTTCCTCCTATTGTTGATTCCAGGCAGCTCCTCCTAGGCCTGAGTGGGCAGCTGAGTTGTGTTCTTCAGAGGAGGGTGGCGTTTGAAGGACCAATATGAGCAATATCTTTGGAAAATGCGATTACTTATTCTGCAGTTCTAAAAGTAAACACTTTTGAAAATCTGTCCTTATTGTAAATGTCAGCATCTTGTTAATGAATACAAGTGTTTGTGGGGAGGAAGGAGAAATGCAAATGGGTGTTTGCTGTGCATATTCACAGGGCTGAATTTCAGCCTTAAAGAGCAAATAAGGATGGCTCTGCTAAGTTTGATTGTTATTGCTATATTCTGGTTCTTAATAGAGCAATATGCCTAGAAGAAATGGAAAAATAATTGGCTATATTTGATCCTGTATCATCAATCATTCACCCACCCATCCATCCATCCATGCATTTAATGAGAACCACTGAAGTTCTCCTCGGAAGTAATAAACAAAAATACATCCTGCAATTAATTCAAGCATTGCAAAATGCCCACTTAATTTTACTGGGTGTACTAAATCAATTCTATGCTTCATTCAGTGCATTGCAAGGAGTTGGCTGGAAAGAACTTCATCTGTTATTAACTCACAATGCAAATGAAGTTAATGCCTTCTTGCTATGAATTGTCCTCTGCTGTTAAACCTGAAAGTCAATGGGAGAGAGGAGGAGCTGATTCCTTGTAAAATACAATAGGTACACTCCATTTTTCACCTACAACCAAATCCTAGTAAAAGATCCGGCTTCCAGCATTCTTTACTGTGCTTTACTTTTTGAAAGAAAAACCTCCTGTCGCTGTTTCAGGCAAAACTCATTCTTTAAGTTCCCTCCAAGAAATAGCACTGTTCAGGCAATGATTCCTCTAGTTAAAAATTACATTAGCACAGTTAAATTTAACTTTTACTCGCATGAATGACAGCAGTGCCCTATTAGACTCTGTCCTAAACATGAGCGTTCCTCAACCTTTATTGGCTTCTTTTTAATTTACATTTCTTGAGTTGATAAAGGTAATGGAGAGTGCTCTGGTGCAAGTTTCTGGTATTTTTTTCATTGCACTTTGGATTCTTATTTTTTTCCCCACTTTTATCTTCATTCAGGTTTTAATGACATTGGGTTCCATGTTAAATTAAATCTTTTTGGTTTCATACCTTTCATCATAGTAATGAGGAGCAGATAAAGAAAAGAAGCTGGAGAGAGAGAAAGTTTCAACAAATATGACATCTCAAGTTCATTGAAGAGTGATTGAAAATTAAAATATTTTAAATGAATAATAGGTGTCTTCTCTGAGTCCCATAATGATTAATTAGAATGTTTCACTTGAGTTTTAAACACTAAAACCCTGGTTTATCCCTGGTCACCTGACCAGAGTAGTTGAGATCCCTGTCACCTTACCTCAAAAATCAAAAATATAGGCATGCAGATCTACCTTAGTTGAATGTTCCCTGGGTACAGTATGGGGAGGTATAGACAGGGAATTTTAGAACTTATTTAAGCCAGGATGAACCATTTTCAGGAGGTGTTTTTCTTTGGTGTTAGCCTTAGAAATGTTGAGAGGTTTTCTATCCTGCATTTCTCTGCTGGTTTCTGGTTCCTATTTTAAAGAATCACCCATTGTTTAAAGTGATTTATCTAATTAGCTACAGATCTTGCCAAGGACTTACTGATAACACAGAAATACGTCCTGGTGTTCTCAGATGAGAATAAAAGAACTGCTGAACAGATCATCTGTTATAGCCCTGTCTGCCTTATCCCTTCATGGGTTCTTGACCTCCTGACCCTCCTCAAGAGAGAATTTCTAGTAACTTCTGAGTGCAGAAATACAAGGAATTATTCCATAAAAAGATTTTTGCTACAGGTGAGATTCTGTCCCTCAATTCAAGCAGCTAACCCTGGAATCTAGAATCTTACCTCAGGTACTAAAACTCCTTGTGCTTTGGGGTCATCTGAAATCCTCCTAAACTCCATTAAATGCATTGACTTGGTCTGCATTGACCAAGAACTTAGAAAATTCCCTTCTGTGTAGAAAAGTACTTGTACATCTCTGGTGCTGAATCCATACCCCAAATAACTACTCACAAACTCAGACAAAAAGAAAGAATTGCTAAAAAAGTGTTCTTTGCTTTCTTTCTGCTTTGCTTTGCCATCATTACCATATCAATCCCCACTTCATAACTAAATCTTGACAATGTGGCATTTAGCTGACAGGACAAAATCATAATAAATATACAGTAGAAATTGTTAACAGGATACTACCAATATTTACTACATATTAATGAACATTTGCATCACTGGGCCTTGAATGTGGTTTGGGACACAAAGACTGCTTCAGCTTACATGTCTAAAAGACAAATAGGACAAGGGGTAGTGATTTCAAACTAAAAGAGTGTTGATTCAGTCTAGATACAAGAAATTTGCTCCAATGGATGCGATAAAACACTGGCACAGGTTGCCCAGAATGGCAGTAGATCCTCATCTCTGGAAACATTCAAGGTCAAGACAGATCTCTGAGCAACCTGATCTAGTTAAAGATGTCCCTGCACATTGCAGGGCGTTGAACTAGGTGACCTTTAAAGATCCCTTCCAGCCCAAACCATTCTTTGCTCCTATGATTCTACAATATTTAAGTTTGAACTTAACTCCTTTAACAGTTTAGAAGGAAAATAAGTACCTCCAGGGTGCTGGATTCTGCACCTGGGCTGGGGCACTCCTGGTTTTACATCGAAATTGAGGGACAAGAGGCAGGAGAGCAGCTCTACAGAAGGAGATCTGTGGGTTTGGATTGATGGCAAGTTGAATATGAGTCGACAGCATGTCCCATCAGCTAAAAAGGACAACTGTGTAATTTACAAGGTTTTTGAGACAGAAATTTCGGAGCCCTATGTAAAAGTGCGAGAAGGAAGAAGAGAGTAGGTACAGCTTCCAGAAGCCCCCTGTCATGCCTGCCAACCCCTTCAGCATATTGCAGATACTTTGCAGTTTATCAGATGTCCATAATCCCACGTGTTTGCAGAACTGACAATTATTGATGATGGAAAAGATAAGATCACACACATAACAGGCCAATCCCATCTTTTTGTTCAAGTTCTGTATATCTGACTGAGAGAGATGGAGCTGCTGAAATCTGTTGCCTGACCCAATATGCAAATAATCTCTTGGACGATGAAAAACCATTGGGATTTCTCCCAGTGAGAATAGTCACACACACAGCCTTCAAAAAGAGGTCCTGGTTATTAAATATGATCAAAAGTTGCATGAGCAACTCAGAAAGGTTTTGTGTTACCTTTAGAGAAAGTGTTGAAAAAGTGGGTCAAACAAGCAAATAAGCCAGGAGAGAGAGAAAAGTCTGTTATCAACACAGATAAGCTTTGGAACTTGTTACAAGGTAGGACAGTGAAACCTTTGAAGTGTTTGTGATTGTTTATGTGTTTCAGTTTTTAAATAGACAGATGGAATGGGCCTTATTTTCAGGAGGCATAAACCAGGTCTCTTTGGTTTACAGCAGCTTTGACCTCCAGGACAGTGACGAGCGTGGTCACAGTAGATTTATCTGGGGGTAGCAGAGTAGGCCACTCGGTGACAGACAGGACTGACTGGCAGGTGATTTGTGTCTTTTTCATTGAATTGCTGAGAGGGTTATTAGCTCCTGGGGCAGTCAGAAGAGACAGCTGAGTGCTGCAGGAGGCAGGTGGAAGCAAGACAAGAATAAGGATTTCCTGTGTGTTTTGCCCCTAGGAAAAAGAGACAGCGTTGTGGCACTGTGAACAAGTGATGTGGTGGCAGCTGTGGCCCTTTCTGAAAGCACTACTTACCCTTTCTCCCTCATCCATGACACATCTGCCACATCCCTCACTCATCCCTCAGGACAAGCCCAGGACAGACCCAGGCTGTTATTCTCTGTAGCAGCAAAATTTAGGCTGAGAAGATCTGCTCGACTTTTAGTGTACTGGTCTGGTTGACGAGGTGGTGATCAGTCAAAGGCTGGGCATGATCATCCTGGAGGTCTATTCCAACCTAAATGATTCTGTGATTAGTTTTGCCTGGTCTGGAGCTGGAGTTGTGCTCCCTACAATGAGCCTTCTTCAGGTTCCTCAGCCTTTCTGCAGATCCAGGTATTTTTGCTCAGCAGCTGAAACTTGTACCTGAGAGCCCAGCTATAATAACCTGGGGTTTGACTCAGTCTTTCCACATTTATAACACTGGGAGAGTAATATTTAACAGTTATCTAAAGTGCTTTGAAATCTACAAAGAGACCCCAAATTTAGAGCTGAAACTCCAGCTCTGAATTTTCATTTTTTCTAGTACAATCCTTTCCCATTGAACTTTTCTATCTCAGTGAAAGTGCATTTTTTCCCCCTTGGAAAATGTGTTTTGGCACTTTTTCAATGATCTCTCTTGCCTGAGAATGGGCTCAAAAATATGTGGCCAAGTAATACCAAGTTTTTAAGCCAATATCAACATTACAGTGCTGTGCAGAAGTGACAGAGAAGCCAAATCAGCTGATGAAAGCTTGTGGTTAATGCATCACCTGGATCTAATACTGTCAATCTCTAAGCTTGACAGATAAGTTGTACTCACTGACATTTCCAAATGCTTATGAGAAAGGCTGTCCTTGAAAGCACTCCCCTCAGCTTTAAAAACCTCATGTGTTTAGTGGTGTTCATACTGACAGCCCACCTGATGTGGCTTTCCACAAGTTTAGTTCCAAAGAAAAAACAGGAAAAAGTCCTCAGCAGCCTGCTCCCAAAGACCCTGTCTGGATCAGGGCTGAATTTCAGTTGGATTGGATGATCTCCAGTGGCCCCTTCCAGCCTCAACTGGTCCTTGGTTCTGTGTAAATCAGTCTCACAACTGATTACACCCTGGGAAATTATATTGTCTCTTTATGTAAATGCAAAAATTTTTTTGACTGAAAGGAAGGGAAACACCACAATGACCTCAAAAAATCATCATAATTGATCTCCCAGTACTCATCATTAAGGCATAATTTATTAATATAGCAGTCGTTGTGTCTGTAGAAGTTTATTTCATGTTTTTTTTAGTTACCAGTGACATGGCCAGCACTAGGGGTTGTTTCCTAAATGATGATATTTCTGTGTCATTGCCCCTGGTCTTTCCACTGGTAAAAACTTTCAAGATTGCACCACTGGACAACCCTGTTTTCCAAAGCTGGGCTCATGGAATAAGGTGATACCAAACAAAGTTCAGCATGTCCAAAACCAAAAATTGAGCTATTTTACAATACCAATATTTGGGCATTTAATCAGTGGTCTTTAAAAATGTCTTTGTAAATATTTGATTAGGATTTATACACACTTTCAAATTTGAAATAGCCTGATTTCTGAATAAGGAACTTCAATCCTTTTTTTTTTTTTTTTTTTTTAATCTGCCTTTTTATATTATAGGTGAGAACTAAAGGGAGACATCAAAAGTCTTGTTTGAGTAAGTCAGCATTGTAGATGGACAATTTCCTCTGTTACTAACAGTTACATTAAAAGATTTTAATTTCAAATACACTATGGTCAATCAAGAAGTGCTAAAAGTCAAAGGAAACACATTTCTTTGTAGCCCTTTCTAGGGAGACATTGCAGCAGAACATCTGTTTCATGTGCTGTGATTGAGTGCCAGGGCTGATGGATTGGTTTAATGTAGTCTTTATTAATAACTTGCAGACATCAGCAAGCTTTGGAAGCTTCTAACAGAAAAACATTTAGAAAATTCAGGAGAATACTAAAGGCAGCAAAAATGTCATTTGAAATAAATGAGAAGCTCCTAATAAAAAAAAAAAAAAAAACAAAAACAAAAAAACGTAAAAATCAGATTTTTGTGTTTGTTTGAACTACAGAATCTTCAATATCCTAGGTAAACTTAAAAAGCAGTGAAGGCTAGAAGAACACTTTTCAGGTTTATCTTTCATAGCTGCAGAAAAAGGAGAACAGGGCAGAACCAGAGAGGTAAATATTCAGTCAGCCAATGGAATGTGTGATAATGCTGAAAATTTTCAAAACATTTCTTGTTTTTCAGAGGCATTGGAGGGGGATTAAAATAATATGGGTTTTTTTCCCCACACCCCGTTTTTTTCTTTTCTCTTCCCTTTCCCCTACCTATTCTGTCAGGAACAGTAGCTCTAAGTGCTGTTCTTCTCTGGTAGGATTGCACAAATTCAGCCAAATTTAGCCTCTCCTTGCACAGCCTGAGCCTGAAGTGCAGCTGACCTGCTTTTACTCCACATTCCCCCACTGCTGGGTGGTCCTCGGACCATTCCAGCTTTCAGATTCCCCAGTTCAGTGCCAATCAGATCAGTTCACTGCCTCTCAGATCCTTCTGTCCCAAGGGTTGGGGCTGTGCCCCAGTGCTCAGTTATCTCGTGTTTAATCTGCACAGCCACAGCAGCACATTTCCCTCTCTGCAGCTTTTCTTTCCAACTCCACTCTGGGAGAGCAGCTGGGGAAGTTTGCTTGTTAGAGGCTTCCATTAAACATCCTTCTTTTAGTGGTTTAGGAGTGCTCTGTAGATATCTTCCAGCAAAACAAACAGCAAATTATATATAACATCACACCAGCTGTTTATCTGCATTTTAAGAGTCAGAATATTAAATTACAAAGGCGTATGTGATTGGAATGGTTTAGGTTGGAAGTGATCTTAAAGATCAGCCAGCTCTATCTTCCCCTGGGGGACAGGGACACCTTCCGCTAAACCAGGTTCCTCCAAGCCCCATTCCAACCTGGCCTTGGACACTTCCAGGGATGGAAAACCAGACTCTTGTCTCTTCTATATGAGCTAATATCTCTACCTGGTTCTGCTCCTCACCTATTGTGCAGAAAAAAAAATAAAATGTATAGTAGCTACAATCAGCTTCAAGGTGAAAATCACTGAAGAAGAGACTGGAATAATGCCTGAACAGAAATTCTGAAATGAGGCTTAAATAGTTAAAATAGCTACAGAGGCACAGGGACGAGTTTCACCTTATGCAAGCTTTTTGTTCGTTTTTATTCAAATCAATTAAATTAAAAAAAAATTAGAATGGTAGGATTTAAAAACAGTTTAATAATTCCAGGAAATGTGTAGGAAATGAAAGCTATCAGATTTCTCCTTTATCTTATTTGAAAGAATTTATGCATGTTCTGAAATTACCCACATTTCAGTATGCAAGCAAATACAACTAGTGATAAAAAAGTTGAGCCAATATTAAATTGAATGTCCCACGTACATAAATAAACATTAAATTTCTGCCACCATGCTATCAGTCAGGTTGGTGTACAGATGTGGTATTTATGCCCTAAGGAATTATTACTGCTTGTCTGAGACTTTTCTTTATAAATCACTCACAGGGGAGAGACTGAAGAAAATTAAGCAAGAAAGTCATCAATACCTTGCACATGATCTTGGAAGAAATACATAAAATACTTACATCGATCTAATTTCTATTTAAGTAAGCATATTTCTTTGAAGCAGGTTGCCTATGCAAATTCCACAATGACAGATGTTTTATTGAAAGGAACTTAATTGAACTGTAGCTGGTTTAGAGTCTTAATTGTAAAGTATCAACTCTCCCATGTGCCAAGGTGGACCTATGGGTTTGGCACCATTTCATCGCTGCTTTCCCCCCTCTTTTCTTTTTCGAAACAACAGCTCTGAGTGCCACTGTCTCTATCTTAATTTTCTGGTTTGGTTTAGGTTTTTTTTTGTATTGAGGAAGAGTTCATCATTCCTAATGGAGGCACTCCTTGGACTCTTTTAACAACAATGAGATACAGTTTGCTCTTTGGAGCCCCACTGCAGTACTGAGGGGTTCCCATCTGGAGACCTACAATGTGATTAAAGAAAATACTTAGGAGACAAATTCACAGCAAGGGGACAACATCTGCATCTCATGGTTCAAAGATGCTCTACAAAAAAATTAAATTAGGTCTGGGATGAGGGCAGTATTTAAAACATGCTAATATGTCCTCCTGTCCCATTTTTTGCAGTCCTATCCTGTCCCCTTTTTTGCAGTTCTGTGCCAGTATGCTAATAATTACACCATCTCTTTTCATGCAAAATGGTCAGTTTTCTCTGCAATGAGTGCAAATATGGTTCCTTTAATATAAATCAGAGAAATATAGTGATATGGACACGTTAAGGTTCTATTAGCAAGGAATGTTTTCCTTCTCTGTTAGCAGGCAATATTTTTCCTTGCTCCCAAATGAATAAGTATAGTGTGCACAAAGTGGGAAAAAAACAGCTTAGGAAGGAAATGTTTTTGTTTTGCTCTCTAAACCTTTTCAGTTCTAACAGTCTCAGGAAACATTCACTGCAGTTTTAGACAATCTTAGAACTGCATGTGGTAGAAATAAATTAGTACAAAATACCTTTTCAGGAATCATCTGATGGATGTGAAGAAAAACAAACCCAAGACAAAGGTAGAAATCTAAATAAGGATGTGAATATTAATCATTCAACAGCTCAGCGATAGATATCTGTGCAGAGACACAATTTCTCAGCTGGTATAAATCAACAGAGACCTGTCAGAGCTGTGTTGATTTATGTCAGCTCAGGATCCAGCTTCATGTTGCTCCTAAAGCAGGAGACAAGATGTCTCTTCAAGTTTGCTCATATCACTGAGGAATTTTAAAGAACAGAGGACAATCAAGCACCAATTTCCATTTATACTCAAGGACAATTTAGTACCCAATCCCTGTAATTGGCTTTGAGAAATCTCTTTGTAAAGATACTACTTTACATTACCATATTTTTATATTCCTAAGGATGGATAGCTTTCCTGGAATGTGTATCCAGCTAAACAAACACCAGATTTTTGTTGGGAAAATTGAATTCTAATTATATGTGCAATAAACCATTGCCCTTTTGAATGTGGCCTATGAAACATCAAGGGCGAAGGTTCATGTTTTGTGTGGAGAATGGCAGCAGGTTGAGTAACAGAACTGTAAGAACAATGATGGGAGTGAGAAGTTCATCATCATCTTAATTTACACAACACAGGAAGTCTGCAGCGCCTGTTAATTAGTTTTCCACATAAGTAATGAGGTAGTATGGAAACACTGGCCAAGAAAACAAAGCAATTTTATATTAAAAGAAATGATAATATGAACTAGAAAAACATGGCTGAGAAAATAGCGTTTTCACCCATTTATTTGTATGCTCAGTTGTTTTTTATTAATACCCAATAAGTAGCCAGGTATTTGAGGCTTGATGATATCTGAGTAATCTGAGCTTTAAGGCAAAGAGGTGAGCACAGCTCTGGAGGAAGAAGTCCCTCTTCAAAGATTTCCCCAGTGCTCAGGAGAATGCCTTTCCTCCAGGAAACTGAATTGCCTTTCCTTTGTATTGTAATCCTTTCAGTGGGATTATAAACTGTCATCCATAAACTATTACGGATTGGGAGCAAATCCAAGGAATTCAGTGAGACTGCTGCATAAGGAACTAGCAAAGCCTGAACTTGGAAAATTTTGGTAGCCTTGGCTGGCAGGGAGAAGCCCAGAGAACATGAAGGAGACCAAGTCTGCAGAAATTACCTGTGAGACAACCAGATGTGACTGGGAGAGGTTGGAGTTGAGGTATGGGCAACATCAAGAGGAAAACATCCAGGTCTTTATTCCAACTTTCTTTTCAATCAAGACTGACATAAAAATTAGGGCAGGTTTATGAGGACCTTGTCCATCGAAGTTCTTAAAACCCTTGAGTACAGATATGGGCTCACCCCTCTCTGCACAGGTTTTTGCAGCAACACAGGGAATAAATTTTCATTTAATCTAACCAGAATGTTCCTTTTTGCAACTTGCACTCATTGTATCTTTTCACAACCCGAGAAGAGCCTGCCTTTGCTATCATGAGGGCTCAGGTACAGCCTGCTGCCCACCCTGACCCCAAGGGGTTTTCTTCAGAGCTGTGGCACCTGGCCTGTTGTTCCCCAGCCTCTACTGACCCATGGGGCTGCACCATCTCACGAGTAGGATTTCACATTTGTCTTCTTCAGAAAATTTATATGTTTATTTATTTAAAAGGGGAAGGGATGAGTTATTAGTGTATAAACTCTAGTAATAGACATAACATGCTAAATTCCAGAGAGATTGTCCAACAGGCAGAGCAATGAATAGCTCAGGAGAAGAAGGATGCTCTTGCTGAATGATTATTGGGGTTTGTGTGTTGAGGGATTGAAACACAAGCGTGAACTTTCGTCTTGAATGAGCTGGCATTGAAATTATAGGCAAGAGTAGCAGAATTCCAGGTTGCAAGACTTTCTGGCACAGGGATGTTCTGCTGCTCCAGCTGCTGGAGCAGTGTGACCCCAAAAGCACCAGAGCAATGCAAGTAAATATATTGTTATTCTAATTGTTGATGGGATTGGTGGTGTATCATTGAAGAGAAGGGAAAATCTGCTGCCACTTACTCCATCTACTGAAATGTACTTGCTTTGTCATAACTCAGATCAAGATTTTACCAAAGCAAGGAGAAATTTCCTTTGTATCTGATATGAAATGTTTCACAAGTGCTTTAAAACAATACATCTTAATATAGAAAAAGGAATCCAAAAAAAGGAACTCCCACCATCTTGGCAATTTCTTTTCTAACTTCTTCCATAAAATCAGAGTGAAAATTCAAATGTAATTTTCAGTGTAATTTTAGTTCTTCTGCTATTTGGAATATGATGACAATACTTACATTTCCTTCAGTGCTATGAAAACATTTATTTTTTACTATGTTTTTTGATGTAAATCAGAAGAATTTCTCACTATCTGTGTATTGGTAGATATCCACTGCAATAACCAACCCTAGACTCCATGAATATGATGATTTATATCAACCGAATTTATTCAATAGCAAATTACTTAATTGAGCAGTAAAATTCCAAACACTACATAGATTTTCTTGTGCAAGAATATTTTTTTTACTTTGTTTTCTTTCATAACTCTGTGGATCTTGTGTCTTGCTATTTACAAACTCAATTTTATGGCATTATTTTTAGATATAGATCAATGTTTAATACTCTTTAAAAATCCACCATTGAATTTGATTTTACTTTATTCCCTAGGCAAATTTTGAAGTTCTTATCATGGCATTTCACTGCTCTGTACTTGCTGGTTTTATCCTGGTTCATTCCCCTTTCCCTTCCTTCTAGACCTAGGGACTAAAATCTCTGGGTATTTGCATGAATTTGCTATTGTTTTACACTGTATAACCATAAAATGTTTCTGTACTATTTAAAGGTAAATAAATCAGTCGTGTAAAATGAATAAAAGCTATGAAATATCCAGATGGAGCTTTCTACCCATCAAAAAGGTAATCAGCATTTTGCTTAGCAACCACACTTTAATTATGCCAGTTAATCTTGGAGGTGGAAACAGAAATGGAAAATCTGATGCTTAACTAAAATTGATTGGCTCCATAAAATGTCCTTGAATAAAAGGAGGGAAATAACCTGGCCTTTGGAAAGCAGTACACAAACAAAGTGCAGTTAAAGTGATTTCATCATTTGAAGGTGTTTGACTGATCACTTGTACCTATGTTGTCAGCAGTGTTACAATCTTTAGTAGTTTTGATAGTAATCTTTTGAAAGGAAACAATTTTGAGGGAGGGAATAATAAGGTTGCTGCTTCTTCAAGTGAAGGAAAAACGTGAGTTACAATAAAAATGCAAAACAACGTTATGGTGAAATCCTCAAGCTGTTAACTACCCATTCTTCCTATTGGTTTTTCTAGAAATGCACTGGCCTGATGATAACCATGACTACCAGACCAAATTGGAAATAATCGGATCAAATATAAACCATTGGAGTAATTTATGATCCCTCTACAATTTGTGGAAGAGGAACCTTCAGAGACAAAGTCATCTCATCCCCAGAAGATGTTTAATACAGGTCAAATGAATCACCTGCCCGTGTACATTCTTTATATATGGTGGAAGTAGAAAAAATATTCCTCTGAAAAAATGTGGGTATCTCCATTGGTACTAAAATAATATGAATTTCCACAGTCTAAAATATTATAGAGGAATCTCTACTTAACAGCCTCTGTTTCCTTCCACTTCCACAGAACCTTGACTGTAAAGCTGAGCTGTAGAGACCTCAGTGTGGGTGAGATTTTTTCACAGCCCTTGTGTTTCAGATGTAGTCAAATCAAATGCTGGTTTGATCAGATTGGGCTAGAGATTCTAAAACAAAAAAAAATAGCAAGAAATTTTACTGTGGTCCTCAGCATTCATATGAGAACAAATGGCAGAAGCATAGTAAAAAAAAAAAAAATCAAATTAGTACATGAAATCTCCTTATGAAATTGATTCCTTAGGATTTGAAGGAATGAAACCCATAAAAAACTTCTGTCACATATGGTGACATGTCCATGTGATTATTTTTAATATTTTTGCTGTTTCCATGCAATATATATATACACAGGTATCCACGTATACATGTCTGTGTGTATATATATATGTATATGTTCATAAATATGTATAGATATGTATGTACATATATATAAAAAAAAAATCCTGCAAAGATTTAAATTATGAAAGCTCCAGGATCTTCTAGTGACATTGAGGCTTCTTTTGCAGCCTAAAAAAGCTCCAAATCATACCAAACCAACACTAACAAAAATGAAGAAAATATCCACGATAGCAGCAAAGTTAAAAATTAATAAAAGCATTCAGTTTGAAATAAGTATTATCTGTGAAAACTTGATGTGTTCCTGAACTCCTGAAGAGAGCTGGAAGAAGATAACCCTGGAAACAGTGAAGTGTTGCACTAACCTGAAATTTGTTAAAATCCGTTTCACACCTTACTCTAGAGACACTTTTATAACCAATGTTGTGGTAGTTTCCAGCATCAGGTTCTCCTTGTGGCCAGCCTGTTTTTAAATCCACACTCTATATGTGCCCAGTCTGGTTATGGAGAGAATCCTCATCCCTGAATGGCCAGAGAGGAGAAAAGTGAGATTGAATTCTACTCACACTCTGCTGAACATCCAGAAGTTAACACAACTTGCCAGTTTAATTTTCAAAAAGCAGATTCCCATGCATTTGATTGAAATAACCTGTATGACACTAAGATCATCTTCAACTGCACCATCTGGTAGCAGCTCATCATCTTACAGGAGCTAAGTGTGATGAAAGCCGATTTGACAATTAATGCAGATGTCTCTTTAGGGCATTTGTTGTATATCTCTCTTCCACCAGCAAGATTATGATGCAAAAGTCTCTTTGGGCCTGATTGTTATCCCATTCTTGTGGATTTTGAAACAGGACCTGCACAGATGATACAAGATCTGCATGTTAACAGTAAAGTCATGCTAGGGGTGAATCATAAACTCTCCCCTTCAGGCTAAGAAAAATAATAATAAATTTTCCATCCCTTGCTGAAATTTAACAGTCTGCCAGGTGGCAACCATCATTTCAGAGACATATGCTTGAAAGGCAAAATGTCTATCCAGTCATCCTGAGACAATTGCCCTCACAAATGTGATTCCAGTGATAGCTTTACTGGGTTTGGAGCCTTACAGCAAAATTAAACACAGGATCCCAGAGGCTTTTCAAAAACACCTGACCCGATGATAGAATCACTCAGTGCCAGCAAATGCTTTCTTTTTCTCTTTGCTTTCTTATTCTCATCTACAGTGTCCCCAAAGTAGACGGGACATTGTTTCTTGTCTTTCAAAGATGAAGACATCTGGACCAGTGCTGAGCCAAAATTTCTGATGTCTTTTCTGACACTGCTTGTCCTTCACATTTGCTGGAGGGTAAAAAGTAAGAAAAAGCAAACCAAAGCAATACTTGCTGTGCACACACACACCCCCACAAAATCTTGCTTCTGCCCCTTTAGAGGCCTGAATCAAGGGAGTGGAAAAAGTCTCCTGGATTTAGCTGTGGTTGTATTTAAACACAAGGCATCACTTCCTTCCAAACTTCTGTCATAGCACCCAGAGGATGACCTGGACAGATTTAATAAACTCATGAGTCTGGTAACAGGGGCCATGCCTTGCTTCATAGTCTTCAGTCAGTGGGTACGGAACTCGAGCTCTCCACATTTTTTTTGAAATTCACAAAAACATTAATTTATCTTATCTGTGCTAATTCCTCCAAGCTAGTCACCCACTCTGCTTTTCAGGTGAAGCTTATCTAGTTTTCTTAGGCTAAATAGGGGTACAGAGATGCTCTTTTCTTCAGCCAGTTGTCTCAGTAATTCAGGAAAGGGAGCAAGAAATTAATAAATACCTTTACATAAAACAGCCAGAATCAAGAGAAAATATTTGCTTGTACTGTCATTCATAGAATCATGGAATCATAGAATCATTTAGGCTGGAAAAGAATTTTAAAGTTGTCGAGTCTCACAGTTAACCCAGCAGCACCATGGACAGTGACTCCACCACCACATCTTCATGACAGACATCACTCCTTACAGCCAAATCTCTTTCACAGTGTTTTTTCCAGCAGCAAAATTTATTGACTGTGGCTTTAAAACTAGAAAGAGATAAAAAAGGTATGAGCAGGTGTTCCTGGCTCCAACAGGTACTCCCAGCAGAGATATTTCGTATTTTTGATGCACCCATCTGTGTGGTCTTACCTCAGGTGATTAGTGACTCTAAAAGATGTGACGTTTGCAGCTCAGTGATATTATGTACTGGCCAGCACTGTATCAATCACAGCTGCCAGATGCAAATGCAGCCTGTCACCTAAAGAGATCTCTTTTCCCAAAGCAGTCTTATGTCAAGATGAGAGCAGCATGTTCCTGCCTGAGCTATCACAGAGTAACTCTAGTGAAGTTCATGAAATTATACAAAACTTAAACTAGGTTACATCGACCTAGATATGGTAAAACCTTCTTTCATCTATTTCCTCTATTCCTTTTTAAACTCAGCACGACTGCAGAGATGTCAGAGATGCTACTGCTGACCCAGGGGTGTGTGTGCAAATTTGGGCCCGCGAGTTACTACTGGAACTAGCTGGAATTTCTTCTGTGAGCTGGTATTGCAGTTGGGGAGCACTGGCTATGGGAATGCAATATGGGACTGCAATAATTTAAACAGCAGCTACAGGACACTTTCCTAGAACAGTGTCTGATAGACATTAAGAAGACTCCCAGCTCACTTTAACCCTGAGACACCTGGGACAGCTGGGTGACTATCCTGGAAGTTTTACTAGAATTGCCTCCTAGATTGCCTCTTGCATCTTTGGGACCATCTCATGACCAACTTAGGAATCCCAAACTTCTGGATCTCTTTCTTTGTGCACTAGAAGGAATAGGAGACTGGACATATGTATCTGGGAAATTCAGGTGTCTGGATTTATGGTGGATGAACACTGAGGTTTTCTGAAACTCTAAAAGTTAGAGCAGATTCACAAGGGTTTCAGTGGGTTTAGTTGTATTAAACCTGGCCACAGTTAGTCCCTTTAAACTTTGTGGGGGTCTTTACAACACCTGCTGGGATACCACTGCAGAGAAACGTGGTGCTTGTTCACCAATTGCAGGCATTTCTCACAGAGTTTTAAAGCTTTCTACTCTTGCAGCTTTGAAATATTTATGGATGCTTGTAATGACTGAAATACCTTCCTGGGAAACTTTCAAGCTGGTGTTTTAAAAATACATAAGTATAACTTGCCTTAACAGCTTTTTCTGAATTTAGATGCAAAAGACACCTCCTGTTCACTACTTACTCACTCAGCTTTTGGGTTGGTAGAAGAGAGTAAGTCCAGGCATTACTTTTATCAATTTACCTTTAAGACCATTAATACTGCAGCAGTGATTATGGCTCTTTTTTCTTAGCAGCAAGAGATGAGCAGAGGATTTGTTGACAAATTTGTAAATTTATTTTTTTTTTGTCACTGTTGCATTTTGCGGTATATGAACTAAATGATCTTTAAGGTCCCTTCCAACCCACACCATTCCATGATTCTGTGGAGTTCTCTTTGGAGACAGAAGTGGTTACCCTTTTCTCAGCCCTGCTCTTTCTGTGTCCATCAATCTGAAATTCTCTGATGTTTGAAACTCTACAAAGGAGCATGACAGGGAAAAAAAAAAATGAAATAATTGTTCCTTGGCTGTTTTAAAATAAGTGGCAATCTTTCTAGTTTTGCATATTAGTTTCAGTTCAGTTACAGGTTATCATTATAAAATATATAAAATAATAATAACAATAGCAATTCTAACAATTTTCTGAAAATATTATTATGACAGCATCAATATTATCCCCTAGCAACTTTACAGCTTACAGCATTTTATAAAAAGGTCACTATTATTATCCCTGTGGCTTTTTTTAATAGACAGTAAAACCAGGGAGTAAAGACAAAAATTCATTTGTTCAAGGTCACTCCACAGAGCACCAGAAAAGCCATGAATTGAAATCAAGTTTTCACAGTCCCCAGCCAGCTCTTTAACGTATGGCCACAATGCCTCTTACCAAGGACAGCAGGCACTTAGGAGAAAAAAATACCACAGCATTAAACAAAAAGCACCACATTAAAGATTTTTGCTTTGCACATTTTATAGTCCATTCCCTTTTATGAATTCCAGAAATTCACATTTATTAGCAAGGCACAAAGGAGAAAGACATGGCGCCCAGTGACTGCAACTGTAATAAACTCTTTGGGCAGCCTTTTTTTCTGAATAAAATGCGCTGAGATAGTCTTGCAGGTAGCATGCGTAAGGAAGAATAGAGTACAGTTACTTTTGGTGTTAGCGTGTTCAGATGAAAAGAGGATTCAAGAATAGAGTGTAATTATTATTGAAATATCAGTGTGTTCAGGTGAACAGACATAGGCAATACCGGCATAGATTGGTTAGTAGACCTAAACACTCTTTTCTTTCTTGCTTTTTTCACAAAATATAGAATCACAGAATGGTTTGTGTTGGAAGAGACCTTAAAGATCCTTCAGTTCCAACCCCCCTGCCATGGGCAGGAACACCTCCCACTAGACCAGGTTGCTCAGCACCGCCTGAGGCGAAATCTCAGATTCCCATATTCTGATATGCTCTGGAATAGTGAGGTATCACCAAACAACCCAAAATGTTCATCAGCAGTCAGCAGTTAAGGCTCAGCTCTTTCCACTCACCAGTATTGGAGTTTCTGAAATATTTCCAACTCTAGATTTGTTCATGGACTTTCTCAGTATCACTTTGAGCCAGTGTGATCTGACAACAAACAAACCCAAAACCCAGACCAGGAGAGATATCGAGAAAGTGGGAAAATCTACGTTTGTTGATGGCCTCAGAAGTTAAGTAAACACTAATTTATGTGCCATGTTCTTTGTCTAGAGGCAATCCCTATTGCCAATTATTAACATTACTTTTGATTAGTCCAGCGAATCTCCAAGGGTCCATGCTGCAATAATAATAAGCTGTAGGCATTAGCAGGATGTGTGAAGAACGTGCCCTACTGGCTGTGGGTATTCCCACTGAGAATATTTGTAGAAACACAGAAAAAATAAGGAAGCTATTAAAAGTTCTGGACTCTCAATGACTTGAAGAATTCGGGGAACTTCAATTTTTAAAGATTTTTTATATTTATTTTCTAGGATGCGGAAAATAAGTAGATTTAAAGCAGTTCAAAACAAAACAAAACAAAACCTCCAATATTAACTTTCTAATGTTCCATTTAAATATAATTTTGACACTATGCTTGGTAAGTAAATGCAGTGGGTCATATTTTCCACTGATGCAAATATTTCAAGATGCACTGGAGGAGTTTTTTTTGAGATCTGTTCTTGTTTACCCCAGTGTTTCATAAAGGACTATGGATCACTCTAATACAGAATAGTGGCAGCTCTTTCCAGCTGTTAATTGCTTCTTCATTGTGGGAAGTGTGCACAGAGAGATTGCATGAATAATTGAACTGTGTGGCCAAACAGTGAGAAAGAAATAGATTAGATGAAGCTGAAAAGCCTAAATGAATGTGTGCATTACAGGAACTATTCCATTTAAACGAGGATAATTATTTTAAAAACCAAAATAAAAAAAAGGTTGCATTGAAAAGCAGCTCCTTTCCGACAGGTGGAGAAAAAAAATTTGAGCCTTCCTCCACTTTGTCTTAACCACTGACATGGTGTCTCTAGCAAGGATAGCACCACCTGATGTTATATTTTCATGAGATTAAATAAATCTCCAATTAAAGTTTTTGAGCAACTGATGTCTGGTTTGTAAAACTTTAGGATAACGGAAAGCTGAGCCTCATGATAAATTTAGTTTCACCACTGCAGCTGCTAATAGCAGCAACGCTGACATCAACATCAATATATGTTGTTTTCACTGTGGCCAACAGGAGACTTTTCACAGAACTCAAATGAGTGGGGACAAATATTTAGGTACTCTGAAGAGCCATGAACAGCTTGGTTTAATTGTATTCTGATGTCATTAAAATTGTTACACCTATTTGACACTGTAGATGAGACTATGGAGAATATCAGATGCTTGGATTTATCAGGAAAAGAGAAACATTTTTCTCATTAAACAGTTTAAAAATGCTAATTCTCCTTTTGTTTAGAACTCATTGTTCTCTTTGTGCTTTTCCAAGTATCATCAAATAACCAAAACGCTTCTCTCTCTCTTTTTTTTTTTTTTTTTTTTTTTTTTTTT
>VZTE01001223.1:135668-185747 GCA_013397775.1 Eulacestoma nigropectus
TTATATTTTCTTTCATGGAAAGCCATATATTTTAATTAAGACCTGAAAATATCTGTATTGCAAATTATTTTCTTTCAAATTTCCTTATATCAAAATAATGTTCTTGTTTGTTTCCATTTCTGAATGAACTTAATACGAAAGTTTTCTGAGAAAAGTGAAAAGTGTAGATGATGATTTGAATATTTTCAGTTAGGCAAAAACTAAACGAAATTTCCTATGCAAAACAATTGAACTATCACTTCAGCAGTTTGAAGAATGATTCCTGGGAAAAGGAGCAATTATATAAAAAGATTAGACATGATTTTGCACTTTATAATAAGCAGCATAATTTAACCAAATTCATTGAGTTTCTTCTCATTCAATTTAGGATTAAATTAAGTTCTTAATTTCACCCATATGTACCTGAATTAAATAAAAAAGTTTGGACTTCCTTATACACTAAATTTGCTATCATATGAGCTATTGCAGAGATACAGGCACCAGTGAAGGACTGAGAAATGAGTTAATACTTTTTAGAGGCGAATAGGCTGATTGTTTTCTCGCTGTTTAATGTCTGTAAATCCCAAATCTTAAAATACAACAATAGGAAAACAATTCAGTATATGTGTGGATCATGTGTTGTTTGCCACTCTGAAACAACCCTCCTGCCAAAAATACTCAAAATAGTTTAATGATTAAATATAGAAAAAAATATTTCAAATGCTATGAAAAGCAGTATAAACAGCTTTAAGATTGGAATATTGCTAGAAAATGAAGTCATAACATTTATGTCCATTATTTATTTCCTTTTGTCATTAAATCTACTTTGATGTAATAGAAATGGATGGATGAAGAAATGAATCACTGAGAGTACAAAATATCCATTATAATAAGACTGCTATACACAGAATACAATATTCTTATTTAATCCACACATGCATGCACTTTAGAAGTACATTATATGGTACATTATATTAAAGCAATACCAGTAAATCCATGGCTGTGATTTTTCTGGTCAGTGTTTGTCATTCTCTGTGGTCATTCTCAAAGACTGTGTGTGTCTCTGCCTCTACAACAAATAAATCAAAATATATGCTTTTTCAGAGTTTTCTAATTTGATTCTTTAAATATGTCAATGCAGATCTTTTGCTCTAAATAAATAAAACCTGTATACACAGTGCCCCTCAAATGGGAAATAGATTAAATCTGTAAGGAATGGACCAGAGTCTTTCAACAGCATTGAGGTTTGGTGGTTAGTCTTGCAAAATGTAGGTCTGTCACTGAAAATTACCCTAAACCTTGAATCTTATTTTCCAATAGGAGATTTAAATTGAAATTTTTCACTGTCACTCATAAGCATTTAAGTGAGATTTTTAAATCAGTTGAGGAAAGCAAGAGCCCAAAGAACTTTAGATTCCTGTTTATACATTGCCTACTCAGGCATGGAAAGCTTGTCATAGCAAATTCCATGGTGTGATTCCTACCCTGGCTGTGTTTTATTAAGTTGTAAAGGCAGAATTAGGGACTTTTATATATTGGGATTTTCAAAAGCTCTTAATTCCCAGGTTTCAATTAAATTGCTCAGCATTTTTAAACAACGAAATATCTTTCAACATCAGTTTCAAAGCCCCTGGTCTTGGTACCCATTGCACACAATCCCCTTAATTACAGGAGCTGAGCACTTTGCAGTAGTTAATGGTTTTTATCCCTGTGAGACCGGGAAATGCTCTCACAGCTTTGATAGCCTGAGAATGGCACATGTAATAGATTTAGAAGCTCTCCCAGAGCCACACAGAGAGGCTGGGATGAAGCCAAGAAGTGAGCTCATTCTCCTCATGTTCAATCCACATCTCTATCTGGTCACCCCTCTTTGTTCCTGGAAAGAGCCATAGGGGGAGAAGAACATGGTATAAGTACACTTTTGTGTCCTTTTTGTTATTGTCTGACTCCTTTCCTAATTATTTTGCAACTTTATATTCTAGAACATGACATGATCCAGCAGAATCTCACTGCCCTGAAACTTCATTTACTTGGAAATTGTGACTGTAATGCTTCATTTGTCTTTGATGTTCACTTCATAAGTGAAAATTCTGAAACTCTACAGAGAATGGCCCCACGTCTCTGCAGTCCCTAATGTGTGACACCATAATACCATGCTAAACACTTGGAGTTGCTGGCCATGGGTTTTTTTTTTTTCACAATGCCCTACAGGCAGGGGTAAAGGCTAAGTAAACAAATATCCTTCTGGATGAGGATTCAGGCGTTGAACTGGAACTCGTTGAGGGAAAGTAAGTTCAAGCGAGGCAAAATGGGATTAAGACAATGCAAAAAATAGAAAGGAACTGAAATAAAATGTGAGTTTTTGTTCTTTGGGAAATCTCAATGCCACAGAATTCCATTCTTAGCGCTTCATTTTTATATTTTCAGAATGAGTCAAGGAGTGTGTAGGGACATTCATCACAGTGAAGGAAGCTGCACAACTGAGTTTAAAAACACATGGAAGCATTCTGATTGTCATCTTTTGAATCACAGGAATGCACAGTAATGGAACAACGTGACAAAAAATAAAATTTTTGACTGTACTCAAGCATTTTAAATCCCTTACACATTTTATGATTATTTTGATGTCTCTTGGAGCTTTAAGCACGTACAGTATCCTGCAGAGACCTCATCACCCATCCCAAACATCACTAGTTCAAAAAAAAGTCTTGTCTGATTTGGCAGCTCCCCGCTCCTGCTGCTTCTCCTTCAGCTGAAGTCATCTTGAAGTTTGTGACACCTCAGTCACAGGAATATCACTGACCACAGATGAGGGAGAGCAGCAGGAATATCTGAGATGTTCAGGAGAGAGCCTTATATTTGTGCTGAAGCATTTGAGGCAACAAATTTAGAGATCAGAAAAAAACAGAGTAAAAGAGGCAGACGGTACTAAATGACCGGAAATTTCTTCAATGGATTATTTTCCAAGTTTCTCAGGAAGCATCTGGGACTGAGACTTCAAATGCAGTGACATTTTACTTGCCAAATTACAGCCGAGGAAAAATGAAAATGGGATCACAGCACATAATTCTGAATTAATCTTTCCCTCCTCTTTATCTGCCTTCAGCTTTCATATATGACCTCCATCACAATAAAGCCTGAGAGTCTATGCAAACCTACAGTGATGTAAACTGATAGAGCTCTTCAGTGAAGCTTCATTAATTTGTAGTGATGGTGATATGACCCCACTAACATCATTGGAGTTACTTTGATGCCTACTACAAATTCAGAAAATAGCTTTGAAAGATGACTGATTATGCTACACTTGCTTCTTTGAACAAAAGTGGATATTTCTCTCTGGAACTTTGAATCCCCTATGACATTTCAAGTGTAACTAGCAAAATCATAATCAGGATCAAACCTGAAGGATCAAGAAATGAGAAAGAGTAATTACATTATCAGATTGGAGAAAAAATTACCACAGTCTTAAAGAGATCACAGATGTGAAAAATGCTTTATTTTTACAGAAAAAAAGTTGTCAATACCTACCTCAGTGTAAACTTCATGTTGTGCTCTGTGAGAGGTGAACACATGAGACAGCATAACAAACTCTGGGTTTCTGAGCAGAGAAGGAAAACACAAATTTTGCTGGTCTGAGGATGAGGCGAGGGGAAGGACTGGGCTGGGGGAAGGGGCTGGGGAGAGGTGAGAGGGATGAGCCTCCCAGCCCTTCTTGCTGTAGAGGGAAAACTGGAGTATCGAGAATGACCAGTAACATTGAAATCTTATTTTTCCTTTTAATCACCTCTGTCACCCCATACTCGTTGCTCCTGAAGTGGGCAGAAGCAGCCAGCACACCAGTGGCACAGGAAAAGCAGGAAGGAGGCTGTGGCCACCATGCTGTTCCTGGTGATTTATGATTAGAATTACCCACCTCTGCTGCCTAAAGCTGGAAATGACTTTGTCCATACAAAGCTTATAGATATAAAGCAGATCTCTTTCAGCCACCTGAAGATTTATTAATTTCTTGAAGCTTTGAAGAAATAATTGTCTGAATTAAATTCTGAAGGTTCTCATGGCAATTTCTCCAGAATATTGTTAATATTTGAAGACTTCCCTCAGTGTTGTGCAGTGCTCCCCATGCATCCCTTGGCCCACGGACTATGTGTGCACTCACCAAAGAAGGAAGGTCTTGAAATGCTTTTGCAACCACTGACAAGTGTCCAGCCCTTGTCATTTGTCACTGCTGTGGTTTTAGTTCTCGCTGGTGTAACCCCACCATTCCCAGGCACATCCCAGAGGCCGGTACAAGCCAGGGGATATTCCCACAAGGGAGTTTTTCCATCACCACCCTCTTCCGGGGAAATAAGCAAGTTTAGCTGTTAAGAAATAAGCAGTGCTGTTCCAAGTTGACCCCAGGGAGAAAAATGTGCCCTTATCAGTTTGCTAAACACACTCAGGAACTCTACCTGGCACAGACTTTTAGACATCCTCTCCATCCTTTCTCAGAGCTGGATAGATTTGTTACCTTCCAAGCTATTTTTTGGCACATCAACATAGATCTATTGCACTCTTAACTCTTATTTAGGGGCAGAGTTTAGTAACTGGGGTTTGGTGCTGTGTTTACAGGGTTTCTGACTATTTTCTAGTACTGACATGTAGACTCGCAGCTCTCTACAGGCAACCCGCATGACATAATCAAAAAAGTGCTTTCCAAAAATCACTTGTCACTTTTGATTGTGAGCTCAAGATGTCAGCGAATTTGATGTTTAATTGGAGCAGAGAGTAGAAGCTGAATTTCAGCACCATTATTTTGTTCTGCTAAAATCAATAATAAAAGCTACAAATCTGATCAGTTGCCATGACTTCCAGCTTTATTTTGCCAACACATTTCCGAATCCCAGTCATGTTGTCACCTGAATTGGAGTGCTATTTTCTTTTAGGTTCTCTTCTGTCTGTGGGAGTTTTTCCTTAACTGTTGGCTTCCTGCTTTTTTGAGGAATTGAACAGAATGAGAAATGACACACCTTATAAAACTGAAAATGGGAGCACATGGAAAGAGTGCTGATTATTTTTCTATTTTTTGACTATGGCAACTTCTCCCTACCTGTCCTTGAAAACCCAGCAGATAAATTCAGGTATTTAGACATTACTTTTTTCTCGATTTACTTCCAAGTGTTTCACAACCTTTGTTTCTCACAGCTTATTTTGGGATACAAAAATGTGATCCATCCATCCATGTGTGTAGTTCATAATGTTTAGTTCCCATTTCCCTGGCTTGATGCACTTAGAAGTTAACACACATAACAACCACAGAGCATTTTAATTTCATGTATTTGTATTCTGCTTCAAATACGTCCAGCAGACTTTAATTGCTGATGTTCTTATGGCGGAAAAAAAAATCTCTATGTTTTAAAAAATTTAAAGTGTTTAATTGAATATATTACCTGTTGAGTTGCACTACATTTGAGATTCTGTTTCAATTAAATCCAAAAATCCTTTCTTTTCATAGCTTTACAGGCCTCCTGGTGTACTTTTAAAATCTTAATTAATTCTTAGAGTCTTTAAGAACAGCCATTAAAAAAACTGCTGTTTTTTCTCCTTCACAAACTTAGAAAAGTTGTTTATAAAGAGGAGACCTAAGAACATTTAAAGAAAATGAAAATCTAAAAAGCTGTACTTCAGAGAAAGGGTAAATGTATCTTTCTCCTCACAGCTCAGAGTATTTAAAATTTCAAACTTGTCTTTTGTCAGCAATCAGAATATTACTGATGTGCTTTTTGCTGAAATAAATCATTTGATAAAATAAGAAATACAAATTATAGCAGCGAGATGAGAATAATCCCCAAAGTAGGAGTAGTAACAACACGTGAGTGTTCTGATTTTAACACGTTCACTGCTATTACTGTGACTTTTTCTATTAATAAATACTCTACCTGCATTTCTACATTTTCTTTTTCTGTTGCAATTAGAGTAATAACAATTCTTGAATTAGACTGTTAATACCTCCATTATACTAACAGTAAAAAACTTTTTATAGCAGGGCCACAGAAAGGATCAGAGGGCTGTAACACCTCTCCTGGGCAGAGAGAGCCGGGGCTGTTCAGGCTGGAGAGGAGAATCCTTCTCCCACAGGTGATCAGATTAAACAAACAGAAAATGAGTTGTGGTTGGTACCACAGTAAGAACCATAGAAAATAGCTCAGTTATGTGAAATTAGTACTGTGATTATTACCCAGTGGATTTGATGTTGGGTAATCAAAATCTACATAAGTTAAGATTTTGGTTAAACAATATCTTCAGAGCCTTGAAGCTGAACTTAAGAAATGTTGTTTTTCTTTATCCAGTGTACTAATAAAAGAGGCAGCAAAATATACTCTAGAAGTCTTTGGTATTTGATTTCCTCCAAGAAATATTAAAAAAACAAAACAAAACAAAGATAATTAAAATTGGAACAAGTATTCAAAGTTTGCTGTTAGATCAAAACTACTGAATGTCCAAGCTGTGAAGGAAAGTGTGAAGACTGAAAACATCTTTGGTGCTGTAGCAAATTGATACAGCCAGAAAAAGTTGCCTGAGATCTCTGCCATATTACAGAGGTATCCCAAACACATCTGTATAAATAGTTCTCTCTAAGATTAACTCACTTAAGGAAAACAAAAATTTATGCCGTATCTTTCTCATTTAAAACACAAACCAGAAAATCTGTGTGGTGGAGACATGAATCACTGCCAGGGAAATATCAACAATACAATTAAAAAAAAAAAATCAATGCTATATATCCGCTTTGCATTTTTACTGCTAACACAATTGTTGACATTGTAAATTGACTCTTAACATCATAAATGGCTCCTCACACATTGTAAAGTAAATCCCGTGGACTTTTATTAGTATCATAAATGGCTTTTAAACATGTAAATAGCCTCCTTCCCATGGCAGTGTAAATCCCATAGGCTTTATGGACAGCATAAGTCATGGAGTGCATTGCACTTTGCTATTGGTGTTGGTTTTCATTTAAAAACTAAATGAAAGTTTGAGGAAATAAAACTGCACATTTTCAGTTGTGGCCACCCTTGTTTTCCTGCTTCTGTGACCAATGTGAAACATTAAAAAGGCTTGATAGTCTTTTCTCATGTTTAACTCCCCTTTGCAAAACCAAAATGTTGAACAAGAGTTTACCAGTCTGGATATTTCAGCAAGGGCTGACAAAGCTGAAAATAGACATAAATAGACATAAGAAGCTCTAAAAGATGTGAGAAACTGTAAAATGGTAACTACTTTATCACCCCCATTTCTCTGGCACCTTTCATTTCCAAAGGTCTCAGAGTACTTCAGAAAACATACAAAGTGCATGTTAGGAAGAAATACAAGAGAATATTTTTCTGAAAATTATTATATAGCCCATATTCTTAACTTTTAATTTTTAGTACTGCTGTGTTCCTTGGCTCTCCCCTGAAATGTCTGCCTCTTTGAGAGTGAGCAGCAATAACTGTTTATTAACACTCAGTTAAAATTCACTGTGTTTTCAGATTTAAAACATAAACCCAAACATTTTGCAAATATGGATGATTTTGGGGATCATGCACTAAGTAGGCAACTTTTTAATTAACTTCCTCAATGACAGGGTGATGATTTTTCTGTGTGATCAAACACCTTATTTAAACAATTTAGGGACCATAATTTAACAAGATATTGCTAGGAAGCTACCTGAGTGGGATTGTTGTTATGGTTCTGGTGTGTTATGTCTCCTGTAGCTGCACACACAAGATACTCACTGTTTATGTTGCTAACAAGGTGGTAACTCAGATATTTGGGATTACCTGAGAAGACCCAAATTGCAGAATTGAGTAGAGTTCATCAAGATGCTGAAATAAGCATCACTCACTGCATGTCAGCGAGTCCGTTCCACCCATGTAGGATTTCCAGACAACCAGCAGACAAGGAAATAAATAGTGGATGAACTCATAAAACCGTCACTGTGCTGTCAAGACAGAACACAGATCAGATTTCATTGGATCCCCTGAGGAAATTAATCCAAATTATTACAACTTGAGTAATACATATCTACAGAGGTAATGCTTATCTCCTTTTTTTCTTATGAAGCTAAAAAATCGCTTTCATATATGTGTATATCCGTCTATATTTTTATATAATGATTAGAGCATTAGAGTATTCACTGACAGTACATGTGGGTTAATTTCTTCTCTTGCCCAAGGAACATTTTGTGTGAGAGGGATGTGAAGTGCATTTGCTTGGATGTCCACACTGCAGGTGAGGACAATCCTGTTCCAATCACTCCTATGGGAACAGCTCCTGTATTTTATCCGGCGACAGTTTAATGCAAAGTATAAACCAGAGAGTGTTTAACACAATGGCCATTCAGTTCAGATTTCTGAGGGGGAGTTAAACGCTTGCATACTTTTGAGGAGCTACATCAAAGTGTCAAAAGTCATATTTGAAAATGGCATTACAAGCCCTGCACCAATAACGTGATTGACCCCTCTCATCAGCCCATTTTGGAATTAAACTGTATAAGCTCAGCTGACCTCGTGCTCCCATCTGGGACACAAGACACCTGACATTTTAACCTGCTCTGGCAGGGCAGCAACTCTTTCTGCATTCATGAGCAGTGCAGTTCCTTCCAGGTTTGTTTGATCTTTGGGCTGTTCTCAAATCACCAGGTCAGTAATCCTGTTTTAAAGAGAGAGTCAATGACACTCTCCCCTTTTTTTACCAGAAAAAAAGTGAACCACAATACAAAACTTCTTCAGATATAGATCAGCTTAAATATAGCTAACAAATTGTGAATGTTTTTACCAGACCTGAGTTTTCTCAGTATGCAATTACATTAACATACATATTCTACTTCTGTTCACATAATGTAATGGGACAACTAGATTGTATTTTTTCAATTTAGGCCTAGAAAGAAATTGCTGAAGACATTCAGACAGCACCAACTTCAGAAGCTGCTGAACTATTTAAATATTGAAAAGTTTCTTTAAAAATTGCCTTAGAGGAGAAGAGATTATATTGTGGAGATGGTCTGACTTTCAAAGTCAGCTCATTAATCATAGTTAATGCTCCTTGTTATAGCAGAGAGTAATCTGTACTTCTTATGAGCCCACACTGCCCACAGCATGAAAATATTTCTGATCCATCTAGTAAAAATTTATAGTGTCATTCCCTTCTAAGGCTGGCGTCCTATATCCTTTGCAGCAGGTATCTACAAAGCAAGAAAGTTTCAAAATGTACTTGAAATTTTATATATGTTTATATTTATTTCCTATATTAGTACGTTTATGCATAAATGCACAGGTATGATGTTACACATGTGAACATCAGGTTGTTCAGGATTTTGCCTAGACAAGTTCTGAAAAGCCGAAAGGATGGAGATCCATCCCTGTTGCTCATCCCTCTTCTTGTGTTTAACCAATCTTATAATGAAGATCCTTTCTCTCACATGAAATCAAGATCCTCAAGAACACCTTATTCTAATTAGCTGTGTTTGATTGGAACTAAAGCAGATCAGTAGATTAAAAGGTCTGGATTCAGGTAATGTGAACATCTAAATCTCACTTTTGAAAAGCTCTCAGGCTTCAACTGGTTGGTTTATAATGAGGTGTAATTTAATCTTTCTGCCATGAGCTCACATGACCCCATGGCACATGTGGTGAGTAAAGGTGAATCAAAGAGAGTTATTTGCTGTAATTCACTGTGATTTCCTTTGCAGTCCAGTTCAGACTGTCTCTTAATGAATTAGCTTGGTAATTGTCGCTGCTGTTGATATTTCCTTCACTTTGAACACTGTGTCATCCCTAGGGAATGCTCCTGGTGGCTTAAATCCTGGACCAAGGGGGGGCCTCCAACACTGGGCCTCCCATCTGAAAAGGCTCTGAAGTTTCATTGCTCTAAAGCTTTAATGTGCTGGGTTTGTTGCATGTTAATTAAGCATTGTTTTGCATATCTTCATCATGGCCATGCTTAAGTGAGCAGACACACTTTACATGTAAAGCTCAGTGAGACTGAAAAGTGCCCTAAATGTTGTTTCTGTTCAGCATTTGTTTCTTCTTTTGGATAATAATGACTATTTTAAACTCCTTGTTTAAAATAATTGTCTAGAAGAGTGCATTACAATCCACACACACCTAAAGGTATCTCTGAGACCCCTTCTACTACACTACCTTTATGCTTTTACAATTTAATCCACAGTCTGGAAGTTATTGATCATTCCTGCTGCGTCTGCTTGAAGAAAGAGACTGCTTTATCACGACTAAACTTCCGCTATAAATTTCTTCCTGGGTGCATAGACAGCATCCTGCACCATTTCAGTGTTGCCATGTTAGTTAGTTTGTAAGCCAAGGAGACTCATCCTTTCCGTGGAACTTCTCCAGGTGATGGATGTGGTTTTCTGCCTCCTGACTCTGGAAAAGTGTGGCAGCACCTTTGTGTTAGTCTTGATTTGTGAAAAGCAGATGTAAAAGGTAACGAATGTGCCTTCTCTGTTCTCCCTCTTGCTGACTGTGTCTGCCTGAGAGGGCTGTGAGCCATGAGAACCATCTGGCAGTGAGTGCTGGCTCCTCATCTGAAGGAACAGCATCTGGCCTACATTGAGCAGGGCACTTGAGTTCCTGACATGCTCTTTTTGGCAAAACACAGAAGTCTGAGCTAAGAGAATGAATCAGGAAAATCTGACCTAACATCTAAGAAGCCATTGACACCTCCAGTTTTCAGGTGTTTCTCAGACCACCAAATTGCCACTCTTGCTAAAATGGGTGTCTGTTTCCACTTCCAATTCCGGTTAATGATGGAAAAATACAGGTAACTGTTTGCCTTTGCATCTAAAGGAAGTCTAATCTGCTGCAAATATTTGCTCCATGCCTTATTCTCATGAACAAAACAACGTTGAGTTAAAAACCTGCTGCTGGAAGTTCCTTTTATGAAAAACTAGTGACAATAACGCTGGCCCTATGGCTGGGATGCCTTGATCCTGCTCTTGTTGTGCAGTGTGAATCCAAAGCACCTTCATTTGGAGTTGAGGGGTTAATCTTCCTGGGAAGCATGTTCTCTCTGCTAATGCTGGGAGAAGGCAGGAGTCATCACTGCTCGGCCCAGTGTTCCGACTCAGGAATCCAGGAAAAAAGCAGACAAGTATTTCAATTTCTGGTGTGTCAGTGTCAGCATTTAGCTGCAGATAAAGGGACTGCAATTCTGATTCTTAATTTCTGTTTCTTTTGCAAATAACCATTAAATATAAATTCCTTGAAAAAGTTGAGAGAACAGGATCTAGAGTTCATATTTCATGAAAAGTTCATTTTTTGCTCTTGTGCTTGCAGTACAGGTCAGAGACCTTTTTAATCCCCCTTTTCTGAGGTTTTTCAGGTTTTTTTTTATTTTTTCTGCTACAGCAGAGGAAGAAAAAGTCTGGAAAGGGTTCATAGTATGGTCACTAGAGAGGGCTTCTCTGGTTGTGGGAATGATTAGTTAAAATCTATTCAACTGAAGTATTTAAATATATCAGATAATTTCAGGCTCTGAGACTGCGTGTCTCATTAAATTACTGACTTTAGAGACTCCGCAGGTCTGCAAACTCCATTAAACAGTTTCATACAGACATTTTAGATGTTGTGCTGTAGATTGCAATATCTAAAGACTTTTGCTGAAATGCTGTCCTCTTGCTTTGAGGGTTATAATCCTGGCTCAGTACTAATGAGTGCAGACAAAAAGATGACTGTCACAATGGCAAAAAACCCGAGCAGATTAACACTGGAAACTTTTCAGATATTAAGTCCTCAAGGTCAGATTTATTGTTTCTTAAAACCTCATTGGTTTTATACCCTGCCATGTGCTGGGGTCTGAGCTTTGCTCTTCACAAACCATCCTGACAAGATATCTCTGAGAATAATTTTCAGAATAGATGAAGGCAGTGCCACAGAATGGGCACAGAAGAGGACAAGTCCCACAGGCTTTCACTCAGTCTCAAGAGAAGAACTCTCCCAGGGCATGGTGTGCAATCTGTCACATCACTCTTTTCCCAGGTGACAACTGAGGACACACTTGTGCGTATAGGTCGCAGTGAATTTATCCCCACTGCAACACTCAGCCAGTGGATTATCTCTCTTTTTTTAAGTGGAAATGTGTTTTTCTCTTTCAATAGCATAACACAACCTTTATTTTACTATTTTATACCTTGGCCCTAATTGTTTTCCCCTTATTCTCTTTGATTTTACAGCACATGGATCCCCAGGCTATCTCCAGCAAGAAGGTGAGAGTGTTCTAAAGCAGAATGGACCATCTCTAAGTATCAGAACTTATATCAGAATTCTCAAAGGAACTGTTTTTATTTGTAAATGGTTATAAAACAGACTGAACTCAAGTTATGGGTTTGAATTTAGAGTCCAACATCTTCATATTTTGGATCCAAATTTTGCAACCAGTTCTTGTCTTTCTAGATGAACCCAAAATTCCAACAAGAGACATTGATTATTGGAGTAGTCAGTAACTGGAACTTAATGGAAAATTTTCCATAGTGATCACATCCCCACAAAAGTTACAAACAACCAAAGACAAACTTTCTTGTTAGTTCCATATTTATTATGCAATGATCCTATTGCTGCAGAGCAACTGAATTTCACAGGAGAATGTAGGGAAAAAAATGTGTTGGAATTCAAAGATCAAAACTTCACCAGCAAATTATATTTCTGTGTAAGGTGATGAATTGCAGTGTTTTGATTTAGTGAAGGTTTTACAAAAAATGGGTCCTGAGACTTCTCCATCTTACTAGAGCATAAATGAAGAATAACTCCTTTGATCTAATTTAATGTAAACAATAATCTAATCCTCCCTTTTCTTAAGGAGTTTATTATCTGAAGGTGAGTGGTGTTCTGCAGCATTTAATGGAACATTGTATTATCTATCATCAGTTTTCCTCCCTGAAAACAGTACATCATGCAGCCTAAATATGCTCTAGAGGTGTAGAGAGCTAAAGAGAACAAGATCTCCTTCTTTATGTGAACTCTGCACTACAGTAGCATCAGACTTCAACATCCTCCTCTGCCAAGTGGAAGGATATTTTTTCTTAGCTTGAAGAAGAAATTCTTGACTTTGATAACTGTTCAAAGATATATTTTCCTCTTCCCCTGCACTTTTCTACATCCCTGATGTCTGTTTGTTACCAAAACAGGTACTACAGATGTTTTTTGTACAAGTTCAAGGGTGAGATGTGGTTGAAATTCACATAAGGAAGATTACAATTGGAAACATTAAGAAAAGCACAGTCTGCAGAGACACAGAACCAGTCAAGGCATTAGTTAAGCTTTTTTTCCTTTCAAATAAATTATTTGCTTGGACAAAATGAGCATTAGAAGAAAGTATTATCTTCTTCAAAAAAGTTTCAGGTTCTTTTTTTTTTTTTTTTAAGCCTACAATTAAAATGACAGCTATTCTTATAAGAAGCAGTACACCACAATCAATGGTTCCAGTGTAATGGTAGTGGAGAGTAGGCTTTTTAAATTTGTTGAGGTTTTTTTCCTAATCTAATGAGAATGTTAAATTACAACATTCTTATTTTTTAAAAAAAAACTTCCCTCCATTTTTAACAGAAGAAAATATCTCAAGGCAAAGGAAAAAAACCAAACAAACCAAAACTAATTCTTGCTTATCACTCAGCTTCTGGGAACAGGCTCAAAACAAGATGTCCATTCAACTAAGAGATGCAATGACATGTTTTTATGATTTTATGATTCTATGATTCTAACTTCAAATCCTGGAAACAAATTTTAGGAAAAACACAAAGGTATTTGGTTTATTATATACCTTCAGAGGTATATTTCACTTGTGGTTTCTGGATAACATTTTTTTTCCCACTGACAGAGTTAGGAATTCAGGAATGCACATAATGAAACTCTCTTTCTCTGACTTCCAAATCGACAGCTGTTAAGAGAAGTGACAACAAAAATATCTAAAAGAAATCAAACAGCAAGCAATATGAAATGCTGCAAGCTTCCTTCTCTTTGGGTTTTTTTTCCCTTTTAAAAGAGAGTTTAAAAGTTTTTTTCAGACATGACTTAGTGTATGTCCAGACTCACCATCTCCAGATTAATGAACTGGGTCCCAATGAAAATTGGAGTAATTTTTTTGTCTTTGTCTCTTTTAAAAACCTTAAATGTTTCACCAGCAATCTGATGGCTGTTTGTGTGGGTCATCTCCATTTCGGCTGATGCTCCTCTTTAGGATGTTATGGCTTAGCCCACACTGCCCTGACTATACTGTGTACTTTTCTTTGAACCTTGAGGGACTTATTTTTCTTTTTGCTTCCATAGATGCCAGTCTAAATTGCATTGACTGATTGTCTGTGACCATCCAGGCTGACAAACTGTGACTTAAATGGGACAGCGTCAATTTTTCTCAGACAGGGAAAGGTCATTTCAAATTCGGAAGCCTGGACCAAAATAATCCATTGGATCTGAGTTTTTGGCTTGAAGGTTAACATTTCAGTGATGTACGCTGTCATTAATATGATTAATATTTGCTTTGTGACTGTCCAGTAATAACTGCAGAAACAATGAGATGGAAACTGGTTGATGTTTTCTGAGCCAAATCAACGTTATAAAGAAGAAGCTTTGAAAATAATTGTGAAATGGGCCTGTCCTGGTGTCAGTATCTCCAGTCAGTAACAGGGTTTAAGAAAGACACTCGATATTAAATGCAAGAATTGGGCTCTGTCCCTGACAGCCTTCATCAGCACAATCCCTTTTAATTTCACTGGGGAAGTTTTGTCTGTACAACCTTAAAAATAATAGCCTTCTGCAATTATTTTCTTTGGGATGAGAATGTCTCCTGCAAACAGAAGCATGCATGGGTGGTCTGGTCTGTATAGACAAATAAATTTACATGCCCAGGTGAAGAATTTCTCAGAGCTGGATACTGTTGTTGTCACTATTCACACTGCACATACATTAATTCTCTCCTGGTTTGTGTTTCGGCAAAGTACAAAACAAATCATGTTGGTAGTTCTGAAGATTATTCGCCCCAACGACCCCTCTCATGGAACATCAGTGGCAGCCTCCCACACTATTCCAGAATTTACTCTATTAAGCAAATATCCAATACGTCTTCTTTCCATCCCAGGACACAGACTGTATATTCTCAGTTTTGCAGTATAAAAATACAATTCTGACAGGCTGAAGCAGAACATTTACACTACTTCACTTATCATTAAAAAAGTATAAAGACATATTTTTTTTTAGGAGTTATTATCATTAAGAGACTGGACTATTACATAAGTCTGGCTTCAAGAAATCACAATGAAATCTGGAATAAGTGTCATGGTTTTATGGTACAAATATAGAAACTAAGATTCCAAAATTTGTTTTTATTTGTTTTTTATTTTTGTTGTGTATTATAAAGATTAAAAGACAAATGAAATAAGAATGACAGACTAATCTGATAGATTTAAAACTGTCAGTCTCCTGTGATCTAATGATGTTGGCTTTCTATCGGTGTCATGATGTCTCAAACCTTCATCCCTTTGACAACTGCTACAGGTCATGTTGTGTCCCTCTGCAAGTGTGTTTGTCTGGGGTTTGACACAAACCTAATTTTCCTCCCAAGCAGGAAGATCGTCCATGATAAAACCACTCCAGTACAACATTTTAAGTAATTTCAAAATTAATACCATACTGTGAGTACTAGTAAATTGAATTTATATAGGCAAAAGCTACACAGCAACATATTTTGGGATAGAATTAATTATTTTTTTAACTTAATCTCCTATTTCATTTTACTTGTTCTCATGTATGTATTATTATTAGTTTTAGATTAAGATCTTGGAAACCAAGCCTGAATTCCAATTTGTAAGATCTTGTATTTCCATGGACTGAAGACAAGATCCACATCTTAGACTTCGATCTAGCAGAAGTCCATTTCGTATTCCTGGATGATGCAGCTCTTCACTGCTGCTTGTGCCCAGTTTTTCACTCAAAACATTTTCTCCCATATTTTGCTTTTGCAGTAAGATTTGCCTACATGGTGGGGATAGAGTCTAATGGCAGCTTTCTTCTAGAAGAGAAGGAATGTTTTTTACAACTCTCCTGCTGTTTCCCATCAACTTCATGACTCACCAGAAAGGCATTAGGAGTATTTGATTAGGAATTATTATTTGAAAACTAAATCAGATAAAAAGAAAAGAAGAAAGAAAAAGAAAGGTTTAAAATAAAGAAAGTATTTGTCGATCAGTCATCTTGAAACCTTCACTTTTTCTTGTGGAAAGCTGCTGTCCCATTTTCCCTCCAGTCCTGCATAAGATGGTAACTTCTTATTTCTCATCCTTTAATCTACAATTTGCAAGGATTTTTTTGCTATAGATTCACAGGCACAAAGTGCATTCCAAGCAAATAAATATGTATTGATCAATAGACGTAATTAATTCCTGAATATTTTTCAAGTAATTAGGGAATCCATAAGGTTTTAATACTGAACAACAAATGTGAAAAAAATGAAAGCGAAGCAAGTACAATAGCAATGAAGGAGATTGAGTTGCATTTATACAGAAAGATGTTTTAACCCCTTAGTGGTTTGCTAATACTTAATAGTGGCTAAATATGAATTAATTAATTAGATGTATCAAATTATTATACTAATCAAATTAACAAACCAGAGCAGATTGTTGTAGAACAAGAATTAAAACCACATCCTTCAACTTGTGGTCACCGTGTGAAGCTGTACACTTCAACTATTTCTGTGAATTCTGCTCTAAGATCATAAATAGATTCACAGGGTGTTCTTCTGACATCTGAAATGGTATTCAGAACTATAAATATAAAATAAAGAATATCTATCTTGAATGCAGCTTCTAAATCCATGGGTCACTTGGCTCGACATTCTGACCTAACAAAAGAAAAGGAGGTCAGTTTTATTTATCAGAGAATAACATATTGGACTTACCATGGTAAAGGTCTTTCTAAATTCATACCTGTTACTTCTTGAATGAGGAAATCTTGGATTAGTGACTTCTGTGTGATCATCCTTAAATGCTAATAAATTTTTAGCAGTAAATGGAGAAAGTTGTTTTACTGTTAATTAATTAGTTATTGCCAGAGTCTCTATTATTCAGTGCAGCACCGTAACTGGATTTTTTGCTAAAGGCTGGTAAATGAATTTTTAATGGACTGTATTTCAAAATTTAATAATGAGACAATACTATTTAATTATCTAAGCCAAATGCTGGAACAATATCAGGGCAGCACACAGCACTTACAAAAAGTTAGCCATTTATCCTACTAGAAACTTTATATATCCTTTATGTCATAAACATCAAGCAGTGCCTCTGAAGGTCTGTCCTGTCTCTTCGTTACTTAGGTTTTCACATTTTATCTCTCCACCTGAAGAGTTCTGTCTGTAGTACAAAGGGGGAAATACTGCAAATAAGCAACTGACAGTGAAAATGTCTTAGCTGGTTTTCTAAGGCAATAAAAAAAAGATGTGAAAAGTGCATCTTCTTGCCAAGTACAGAGTAGTGCACTGGAAGAGAAGACGTGAAAAGGTGATAGACAGAACATGACTTGATGATATACTGCACAGAAAAAAATGCGGAAAAAAATCAGACTTCATATCAAAGTTAAGGTTTCTGAAACACTTCTGTGAGTAAAAAAGTGCTCTAAAGCCCTGGCAAAGTGTATTTCTGCACTCCTAGGCTTGTGCCTAGCATTAGAAGGGTGTACCTGCACACTCAGTGCTTCTCTCTATATGGGCAATGGTAAAAAGATGTGATTTGTCTTTGTTGGCACTTTGTTGGTGGTGGGACTCATGCTGAACTCAGCCCAAAAGCTGTGGTGATTTTTTAAAGATTTTATTGAGTTCTAAATGTACTAAAAAGTAATGATGAGATTACTTCTACTATGTGCAGAAAAGGAAAGGTGTCCCTGCCTGTGGCAGGGGGGTTGGATTAGGTGATCTTTAAGGTCCCTTCCAGCCCAAACCATTCCGTGATTCAGTGATTTTATGACTCGATGAAAAATGTTAGTAGTTGTCTCTGCTCCCAAAGAACCCTCAGTCCATCTGTCCACAATTTGGTTTCAGTTTTTATTTCATTCCCTTCTGGAATTAAGGACACGAGGTTTCTCCTTCTTTCAGCTCCTCCCTTTGCCCGATGTCTTTCCTTTTATTTAATTTTTTCTTTTACTTAAAATGGCACAGAAGTGCCTTTCCCCTTTAGGACACTGAGGTTTCTGGCTGCTTTTGCCATGACGTTGTTCAGCATTTTACAAATATCCTTCAAAATGTTGAGGACTCTTTCTAAGGTATTTTTTTTACATCAAGGACCTCCAGAAACTGGTTGGCAAATAATGCTGTGCTTAAATGAGACTTAAATTTTGTCTGGGCTTATAATGAAGGCTACATTAGCAAAAATAAATTAGTGCAAGGACAGGGAGCTAAGAAATGTTCCCCCTTTTTCCTTGTGATTGTTGTACCTTACAAGATGGTTTTATCCCCTGTCACAAGGATGTCAAACAATTCCTGACTAAAATTCCTTGAGTGCAGATACTGCTTTGGGAGAGTTCAGCTGTATGGGTGCAGTATCTGTTGTGTTACTTTACTGCAGAGACACCAGGAGCTTCCGTTAGTTATTAGTATATTTGTCTATTGAAGATACAACCATGAAGAAAATTACTTCTTGTAGTGTTTGCATTGATCATAAAGAAATAAAAGATTACCAACTTTAGTGGAACAGCTAAATGGTCCATTTATCCAATGAAATGAATTTACATTGATGTGGTTTAATGTAATGTCAAAAGTACATTTCAAGCAATATAAATTGATTTTATTGCATATGAAATCAATCCTTGAAGACTCTAGCTTTTGGCAGAATGTAAAAATAGCTGCAGACACTGAAATTAGGGGTGTATGTCTGTGTATATCTGCGTTTGTGTCTCCAAATGCTAAAGACTAAAATTGTAGACTTCAGTTTGAACTGGTTTCCTTGGTAACTTGCCCATAATGTTCCTCTTTCCCTCCTATTTTCTTTAATATTTTAATTAAATAACCCTTAACAATGTTTCTCTAAGTCACTATGTTCCTGAAGTTTTTGATACAGTGTGAGAAAAGTTTTTCCCTTAGCTCTCTTCATAATTTTGATTATAAATTAAGAATATTTGACTTGCAGCTTCACAGAAAAAAAATGCTTTGCTATTACTACAAATAATATTAATATTTTCTATTCTTTCATTAGTACTATCACTCTTAAAACTATCACATAAATACATCTGATTTTACATCTGATATCAGAAGAGTTTTGAGTTAAAAGTTCTTCACACGCTATTTTCAGTAGCAGCACAATTGTCCACTAACACTGATGGTTGACACCAGTAACAGATTTGTAATGACAAAACCAGGAGCTCACAGGAGCTGGAACTAAAGTCATTTTTGTAACTTTGATCAATATTTGGTGCTCCTTCAGCCTCTTTTGTCCGAGGTTTTGAGCTTCTGCAGTGGATTTTTCTTCAGTGGATGTTGTGAATATTCCACAGACACCAAAACCTCCAGATGTCTCAAATAACCCATCTAGAAAATGAAACACACATCTAAAAATGCGTGTTAACACAAAGTGCTAGGAAAACCAATTTTTTTAAACTGGCTTTCCCAGAAATAAAACAAAGCTGAAATTCAAGCTTATTTGGTAAATATCAAAGGGAAAATGCCTTCTTGCTATGAATTGTCATCCCTTTATCTCCATCACTGACAACACAACACAACTGTCAATTTTGTGTTGTTTTGTACCTATGAAAAGTTCTAACTTTGATGAGGCTGCTTATATAAAGGCATGATTTTGAGAAAAAATCCTTAAGAGCAAAAGTTAGACAACATCTTCCCACAATAGTCAGAGATGCTATTCACTTTTTATAATACAGCTCAAAATTTTACAGGAGTTAGGTCAATACAAACTTCCAGAAAATCTTTCAGAAACAGCTGTCTCTGTGTCCTAGGTTACAATGTAAGATGTAACCAATAGTTTGCATTCTATTATCACCTTCACAAGCTGTTAAAGCAGGTGGGGCAGTGCTCGTTATCTCCTACCATGACTCATCCCTGATAACTCCCTCCGGGAGCTATCTCTGTTAATGGGCAATCAAGGACCCACCGCATGACTCACAGAATTACATCAGCCCATTGTGAGATGCTCCTCCCAGGGGGAGGAGCCAAGCATTCCCATCTGGATATAATCTGGGGTTTGGAACACCACAAGCAGTTCTATGTACTGGGTTCCCAGAGTATGAGAGCCACCACTGGACTGGCAGGTGAACACCAGACCCTTCTACAGGATCACTGCTTCAACAGGATTGCTTTATCTGGACTGCTACCACCACCCTGACAACAGGTGTCAGGTTGTATCCTGACTCTGTCAGTGTTCTTGTACTATTGCATTTATTTTAATTTTCTTATTAAACTATAATTCTTGCTTGTGATCTCCCACTGCTTTGTTTTCACACTAGTGCACTCTGACTCTGTAAAGTTGACAGAAATTTAGGCATGGATTTGGGAGCTATTCCTATGGATTACCAGACTCCCCATCATTACATTTCTCATTGGATTGAGGTTGCACTCAGTCCTACAGAGGGCAATGTGTTATCAAGGTGCTCAGCAGGGCTGTGAGCAGTGGAATGTGGCATCTGTTAAAACTTGCTCATAAATCCTTAATCTCACACAGAAAAATTGAAAGGTGTCATATTGATCTCATTTTATCTGGTTCTGCATGCAGCTTTCACATAATGACACATTTAATAATGGTGTCCTATTGTTATCTCTACAATACCTATATAAGGTGTATTTCAATTTTTTTTCCTCATGGGGAAGAGGATATATAAATTGTCTTGTTAAATAGCTTTAATATTATGAAAAAAAGAGATGTTCTTAAATAATTTTATTTCTGCCTCTTTTACAATTGTTACAAAGTGATAATTACAGAAACATTCTTTGAATGGAGGCAAGCAGAAAAGGAATAATTTAAAACTTAACAAAATCAGCTTTACTAGCCTTCATCCAGTCTGAAAATGCTTTTTTATTCAAAATTATCTCTCTTATATTTTAGTGAGGACAGTATTTTATTTTTACTAGAGAATGTAGTATTTTATTATCAATAGAAACCACTGTTAAAAAGCTGACTTAATTTACTGCTTATGTAAAGCAGCAGACTTACACCAAAGGTGGATTCCACAACCAAGACTGAGAAGATAAAATTGCTCACAAAATGATATTGTCCCCTTGCAAAAGCCCAACCTCTGCCTCTTGAAGGGCCAGTGGGAACGTCATTAATCTCTTCCATAGAAGACTTCCATCATTATCAGTGTCATTATCCTGGACAAGTCTACTCAAAAAACTGAATCACCTTAAACTTTTAATGGAATAGAAGGAAAAGGAAGCTGCCATCTATAGAGGGAAACTTTGAACCTTAAAGAAACAGATATTCATTATCTTCCACCTCTCAAGCTCATACACAGGATTCAGGATTTTCTTGGGGATGTTCCAAAGTCCTCTTGCAGCAAGCGATTTTCCCGCTTTGGGGTTTAAATTTCTTCTTGTGGAGGAAGCTGGAATCATTGGAACCAAGCTTTGGGATGTTGCTCTTTTAGCTGGAAGTCCTGAATGCCTGTGTTCTGCTCTGCCTTGCTTCATGTGACTCCTCAGCCTCTTTCCCTTCTTCCTCTGAAGGTTCCTGAGCCTTCAGGTGTTCCAGCATACCCACATACGTAGTAACTCTTATCAATTTAGGTGAAATATGCTTTAGAAAACATCTGCATTGAAAACATATAAATAACTTTGATTATAGGGCTTGAACCTCCCTAGGGAGACAGCACAGAAGTTGGTGTCCTGGAAACTGGAAGGTGCAGAAATTCCTGACAAAGTGAGGAGCAGCTGGGGACAGATTAAAGCAGCAACTGCCTCACATAATTCAGCTGCAGCCAGAGAGTGACACATGACTGCAGCGTGAACCTTTAATCTCATGAACATTGCTCCTATCTTTTCCAGGAGCAAAGCAGTTGTGTATAAATGAATATTTCCCATTTAAGAAGACTATGGAAGTAGATAATAGTTTTCTGCAAACTGAAAAAGTAGTTATCTAACTTTCCAGAGCCAAACAGAAATAAAATTCTTAAATCTCCCTCCAATGCCACCATGAATAGATCAAAATAGGGAGAAGTAATGAAAATACAGGGAGCAATCAGCCGCTATTGTGAGTATGAATTTTATAATCCTTCAGAAATATTATATGCAACATAATTTTAGACAGAATAGCATTTCTCATTCTTTTTCTGTCCAGGAAATAATCTTCCAAAGTGTCTGACCAAGAGCACTGGCTGATAGTAGGAAGGGAAATGGATTCAAAATGAATTTAGTTAATATGTTTGTGTTGTTCCTTGGGTAGAAATTCAGTGTTAATGACATTATTCATTCCGAGAAATTGAATAAAATGTATCAGGACAACAGTGAAATTGAAATCTGCAGTGCTAATGCAGTCATCACCCTTAAGTCCTTTCCAGATTCTTAGGGCCTCAAAGCTCCCAAAAATATTGTATGTGCTGCATCAGCAAATTGTTGGCGCATGCATCTGCTGTGAATATTTTACATATCCTAGGAAAGATTTTGGTCCTTGACATCCAGGTAACATCAGTTCAGCATTTACCACACTTGCTAATCATTTTCCAGGTTAAGAATTAAGGGCCACTCAAAGACTGAAAAAACCCCTAAAGTAGTAATTTTTCGCTCTTTCTGTTTATACAGAAAAAATGAAAGCAAAATTAATATTTCTGAACAAAGGGAAAACTGATAGAAAAGAGGTAGCCAAAAGTACTACGGCAATGAGGGATGCAGTTAGTGGTGTCTCTGATAACTCTTGGGTGTCTTTTTTCATGGATGAGTTTCCCAAGGCTGCATATAAAAATATATTTGAAGAGGACTTATCCTTAATCCTCCCCTAAATCCCCTTTCTGCCATCCATCCAAGAGACATACTTTGATAGGAATACAGGAATTCAAGGTTCACACTGACGTCCAAAGAGAAGGAAAAGTATCATATTCAGTAAATATTTTAATGTACTACAATTATATTGCTGTTGCTGAATCTCAGGCCAGAGAATCCTGGTTAGTCAAAATGGGATCTTCTGTACAGTGACGTGCACTGAAATACAGCTAAAGAAGATTCGAAGTCCTGGGAACATTTTTATTTGTAAAGCATCCTAACCTGATAAGGTTGTTGTTTTTTTGTTTTTGTTTTTGTTTTTTTTTTTTTTAAACCTGTACTAATTCTGGGATTGAAAAAAACCCCAAGAAAATCAAATTAAATGAAACTAAGAAAACTTAAAAACAAACAAAAACTCTCCCAGATTAAGGAGCACACCAAGGCTATTTTTCAGCCTTACTTGAAAACTAAATTTACAAGGTGCTATAACAATACACGTGTTATCTCAATATATATGTGGTTTTACCTAATCTGTTATCAAGATTGATTAATGCTTTTATTTTTAAGAGGATATTTTTTCCTATTTGCTGCCAGCATTTCATAAATTTAAACTAAAATTTTGTAAAATTTTAGCATCTGGGATATGTAAGTTTTGCAGATAAATCTGTTGATGAAAGATGAGTTGAACAACTTTGCAACTTTAGCCTCTTTTTGTCTTTAGGTGAAATCTCAACAGCAACACTGTGGTTACTTCCGTATGAACAATTCCAAATATTTTCATGCAACTCATGGTTTTATATCTAGGATATAATTTTCTGACTTGGCAGCTGCTCCTTCAAAAGGAGAGACCTGAGCCACAATGATGCAGAGGGTAAGAGGTTGCCCAGGGAGGTTATGGGATTAATACACTTTGAGATTTTCAAGATCAGACTGGATAAAGCTTTAAATAACCTGATCTGGATTCATGACCTGATTTTGAGCAAGGGGATCAAGCCAGAGACCTTCTTCCAATCCTGTGACTCTTTATTTTCCAGTCTTATCACGATGTCTTGATTATCCTTGGATTATCCAATATGGTGCTAAACACATATGTTTAGACAACTAAATAATGGAATAATATCTGTTCCCTTGCACAGGAAAAACCCACAGTTATAACTGTAAATGAAATGGACTCTCCAGGAGACAATGCTCAGAAAAAGGGAAACCTTCAGGTCTACGCCATTGTTTTGGGCATGGCTAGAAAGAAAACAGACGTGGTAGACTGATAGGTTCTTAATGAAATCTGAGTTTTAATAAGAAAGATAATCATTCTCATCAAGATATTATTTGAAAGGAGCATGTGTTATTTACCAGTGCTTATATAAAACACCAGGTTGGATGAAATCTTAAAACCAAATGTGTAGAAAAATTCCACACACCCTCGGCCCCAAGATGCACACTTCCCCTTCTCAGAGCTCCTCCCCTGAATGACGGATTCCAGGGAAACATTGCCTAGCTTTGCGAGAGTTGACAGCCTCACCTGATGGCAACAGAGAATACTGAAGGGCTATGGCTGAAGTTCATTATGCAAATTGCTGTAGTCCCAAGGAAACCAACTCTTTTATGCAATTAAATTGTTTACAAGCCTATTTATATCTTAATAATGGCTTAGCCTGGGTGCTTTTTTGTTTCTGCTGGCACTAAGCATTTAAGTAGGATCTTTCTATTATGCACACAGATTTGCGAGCTGGTGCTGTGGAAGGGATTGACTGGCTCATTTCTATGCAAAGACTCTTTCCTGTATTCAAATGAGTTTTCAATCCGTGAAGCACATTTTCAGGGTTTAAGAAAAATTAAAACATTAAGTAATCGCCTCATGCAATTTTGCCACAATAAACAAACATCAAACTGCAGAAATTGTGGTATTTCCTTAAATGCCTCAGATATTTCTCCTATGTATTAAAAAATGAAATGAATGAGATAAGTATATTCTGCAAATAAGATTTGTTTGGCCTGTGAAAATTTTAATAGCAAATGAATGGATTCTTTGGCTAATAAAAACGACATGCTAAGAAAAAGTCAAATGTGCAAACTAACTGTGTTTAAATAGTAAAAAGGATTTCATTTGCTAATTTAACATTCTTGTGTTTTGTTGGGTTTTAGAGTTGGTTTTTTATATAAAAAATAATTAATTGAAAACAGGAGGCAAAGTCCATCCTTTTCATGTTTCCTTTTTTCAGAAATCTATTGTCAACATTTTAAAAAAGAAACATCATCTCTGTAAGCTTAATTTCAATAGAACGTGAAATAAAAGCAAATCAAAGCCAACAAGCATACACAAAATAAAAAACATGGATGAACTCACACAACAGAAACATTCTGATCCCACCCTCTCATCTTTTCCCCACTTTTCACAATTTAAGACAAATATGGGTTGCTACATTGTGAAAGATGCCTGGGTTGCAAAGAAAATTTTAATAATTTTTGCTACCCCATCCTGCCTTTAACAGAGATAATGTCCTCTTCACTTAAATCAAACAATTAGTTTGACCAGGACCAAATTCATATGGAGAGTGTGGGGTCTAAACCAAAAGTGTCATAATCTTAAATATTTATTTTTGGTCTGAAGTTTTTAACAAGAGGTTTTGTGGAAAAGTGGAGTGACACAACTATTAATTCCCTTTAAAAATAAAAGCCAGTTATCTACTTCTTTTTAGAAGATGTAAATGTTAAAGGACAGGAAATCATTTTAGGTTGTTGGACCTGACCTTGTACAGAGGCCAGGCCATTCCCAGTACGTGCAATATTTTCATGGATGTAACTTGCAATGGATGTATGGCATTGACATGTTACATCAACAGACAACGTGGTACCCAGAGAGGCAAACCTTTCTGTGGGACCATGCCAAATCTACTTACCTTCATCCTCAAGACAGGGAAAATCTCAAGGCACCTAGTGACTTTATTTCCTATATGTTCTTTTATGCATAGACTTCCAAACTGCATTAGACCTCTAAATATTTTATATTTTTTTTGGCAACAGACCCTCAATTGTGACAACACCAACTAGGGCAGGATAAACTCTGAGTCTCAGATAAAAAGAAGCCAGGCAGTCTAAATAATGCCAAGAAAAGGCTAAAAAATGAACAATTCTTCTAGTATTTAGATGAAAAGATAATGTAGTAATTTCTTTATTATTCTGATGAATTAAAAACTTAAAAACATTGATTTATGGATTTAATCTTTATTATGACCTTTATTTGATTACTTCATTAATGAAGCTTTAATTAGCTGAGTAAAATTGCAGTCTATGACTTTAGTATATTGCTTTGCATTGTGTACTTTGATCTTTTCCTAAATTCTTAAAAATTAAGCAGAAATACCTGATTCCACCTAAATTCTAAAAGTCTCAAAGCCACCAGGTTGTTTTGGGCAGGAGCCAGCATGTCATTGGATAGATTTAGATTAGATCTTAGGAAGAAATTCTCCCCTGAGAGGGTGCTGAGGCCCTGGCACAGGTTGCCCAGAGAAGCTGTGGCTGCCCCATCCCTGGAAGTGTCCAAGGCCAGGTTGGACCGGGCTTGGATCAACCTGGAATAGTGGGAGGTGTCCCTGCCCATGGCAGGGGTGTGGAATGAGTTGATTTTCAAGGTCCCTTCCAACCCGAATTGTTCTGTGATTCTATGATTGGGTTCTGCTCTAAAACTCAAACCAGGATAATCCCGATTGTCAGGGTAGGAGCAGAAAGAGCTGTGAAAATAAATCCTTTGTCCCCTTGACCTGAATTTCATCCCCCACCAGTGCAGGGTCCCACCAGCAGTGCTTAGATCTGTCTCTGCCTTTGTCTTTGCAGTCCATGATGGGACAAGTCTGTTCCACAGAGATGGCAACTGCAGCTGTAGCTGTTGAAGCTTTAACTTTGTTGAGGCATTCATAAATGTTGTCCTTTTTTGTGGATTCTTTGTTGAAACTGGAAAATGTGTTCAACATGAATGGAAGCAGAAGTGCCAGTTGGACTACTGAAGAAAGAATGAACCTCATTTCTCAAGGAAATTGGGTAAAAAGACCCTGCAATACTTAACGTAGTAAACACCTAGTGCTGGATGTTGGGCTTGGTGGAGCACATCTATTTCTTCCTTATCTATTCTTGCAACTTGCTTTGTTCTCTTTTCTTTCATTCTTATAAATAAAATGCCAAAACTTTTGATTGGAGACTACTGACAACACTGAATTTTTGAAAAGCTGGAGGAAAATATTAATGATAAAAATAATTAATAGCAGAGCTCCTCAGTGATGGATCTCAACAGAGCTTCTCTATTTAAAGAAATAGTTGATTTCTATTATATGAGTTTCTTCTTGCAAATTATTAAATTCTAAAAATATTTAAGAAATGCCACATTTGTTTGCTTGTAGATTACCCATATTGAGATCATTAAAGTCTTGTGAAGTTAAGGTTATAAGTCAATTCTGACAGCTTATGGAAAATCTCCATCATTGAATGTCATAATAAAATTTCTAGTATTTGGAAAGCCAAACCACAGTCTAAGCAATGAGTCTAAACTCTTTTTTTTAAAAAAAAAACTTCTATGCTTCTTTCTTTCTTTTTCTGATGGTCAAGATCCCAACATACCTCATCACACTTTGGTTTAAATTAAATAGTAACTAATAAATGACAGTATTAATACTATTACAAAGTCTGTCATGGTAAATGATGTTCTAACAACCCTACTAATATCAGCTAATTCAGATATGTCATTCCTTGTTCTTTTCTTTTGGGACTAGTCTAATACAAATTGATGAGATGAATTAAACATATAAAAAACCTGATTTTCTTTTTTTTTTTTTTCTCATTTCTTCTCAAATCCACTTTTTTCCCCCCCTGCTACTTATGAAAGGTAATATCTTATGCATCTGTGTTCACAATATAATTTCTCCTTCTTCAGCTCTCCCCAAATTACAGACGCCTGTGTGGGCACACACATTAACACGAGGACTGGAAATGCAGAAAAGGAACTTGAATACTTCTCCAACTGAAATATCAATGCACTGTCCAACCTCCCTGATTGCCCAAAGACCAAAATTATTCACGTTACAATGAACAACCATGATCCATTTCTTCCCACCGAGCTGCATAGAGTATCTTTGTACACATATTTGAGTCAAAGGAATAGTCAGCTATAGGGCCAAGGAAGCACATTCCTTATCACCAGCTTATCTCAGTTCCTTCCTAGCTGAAGCATAAGTTTCTATCAACCAGGTCCTCCTGTCCTCCATCCACACTGCCATGCAGCTGTGAAGGCACTGCCTTTGTATCACTACCAGAATATGTTCTGAGTTCCACAAGGGAAATGGCGTTGAGCAATTTTGCTATAAGATCTCGAGCCTTGTGCTAGGTAGACTCCAGCTATTCCCAGTTTCTCTTTCAGAAGAAAATAACTGGCTCCGTCTGGTACAGATGCTGCCTGTGAATTGATCTCTATGGAATATACAGAAATCCTGCAGAACCAAGGCCCATTTAAGCACAACACTTGCCATATGGACAAATTTACTGAATTTGGTTTAGTTTTCTCCAACAGCCTTCCAAGAATCTGGGATGTACAGGAGCTTTGATTACACTGTCCTATGCTTCATAGAATCACAGAATTGTTCAGGTTGGAAGAGACTTCAAAGACCATCTTGTTGATGGTCCCACAGGTGGGGACACCTTCCACTGGACCAGGTTTCTCAGAGACCAATCCAACCTGGCCTTGGACACTTCCAGGGCTGGGGCAGCCACAGCTTCTCTGGACAACCTGTGCCAGGGCCTCTCCACCCTCACAGTCAAGAATTTCTTCCTAACATCTGATCTTGATTTCTCCTCCTTCAATTTGAAGCCATTCCCCCTTCTATCACTGCATGCACTTTTAAAAGTCCCTCTCCAGACATTTTGCAGGTCCTGCTCATTTCCTTCTGAACTGCATTTCTCTCCCTTTTTCCATGTGGACTATGAATACATGATGAATTTCAGTTCTCAGTCTGATCCATTTGACATTTCCACAAATGCTTCAGTTTAAATATGGTTGTGAGTAACAAGGTGCTGGTGTGTCTCCAAGGATCTGAGGAGATGTCTGCCTGATAACATCGTCTTCATAGGTACAGAAAAACATCCTTTTCTCCTCTCTGGTAAACACCTTCATGGTTCTGCATAGTTGTGTATCTTCACCAAAGTCTTTGGGAGCTTTTGGCTGCCCATTCTGCAAAGGGAAGGGATTTTATGGGAATAGCTACATCTATCCTGCAGAGCTGCACCTTGACACGCATGATGAACTTAGACTGTCAGGTAAATGGTTTTGATGATGCACAGTTTAAAACTCCTTTCAACAATGTAATTTATTTAGTCAAAACCTTTAATCCATCCCAATGGCAAAACTCCCTCTTTACTGTATTGTTTAGGCACTGTTTTCACCACTCCCCACACCGTTCTGGCAGGGGCATAGAAGGAAGGCTGAGCAAGTTTTACTGGAGACATGATGAGTGAGTGCAAACAGTATTTGTTTGAATCAGTAACAGGTCATCTGCTATTTTTTCTCCAAGAACTACAGCTGATGTTTTAAGGAATTTTTACTTGCTGAAGCTTTCAACATTTTTCAATGTTTTGAAATTTGTTTTTATTCCTCAGTGGAGTAAAAAAATCCTTTGAGCAATATTTACTATTTTGAAATGTTTCAGTTTCAACAAAGCAATGCATTTTAAATACCTCCAATTACCTTGAAGATATTATTTCAATTTTAAGCTAAGTATGCCCGTCTATGATTTTTCATAAGAATATAAGGCAATAGAACCAACCCTCAAAGTTAATAGGAATTTGTTGCCTGGAAACAATACACATCTTTAAAACGAATTAGTTGCCTAGAAACCATACAAATCCCTAAAACTTCTGTAGAGTTAAGGATATCAACAATGCCTAAGTAATGCACTGTTTCATGCAAGAAAAAAGTAAGGTTTGAAAATGTGATTTTGATGGAAGAAGTGTAGGAATGTGCTATCAAGGTGTAAGCAGGCACTAGAACACTTAGCCTTAGGATTGGGATCTGGAGTGGTAGTTCAGTCTCGCTGTGATTTCACACCTGTTGCCTTGAAATGGGAATATTTTTAATGTTCTGGGGTGCAGGAGAGCACTCTGTGCTGGAATAGCATTGCCAGTAAAGTTGGGCTGTACAGGCTGATGCTCAGTAATCCCTTTTTGTTTCGCTGTGTTGCCCTACACAAACTTGAGCAAAGCAGATCTGAGTGGTGGCCGCTGCTTGGGACAGGTATTAAGGCAGCCCTAGGGAAGGTCAAAAGTCCTACTGAAGGTTCAATGCTAACAGTTAACAGCATGAAAAAGAAAAAAAAAACCCTTCTGGAGCACTAGTAAACCAAATATTATACTTTGCCCAGTTTATACACATGTTCTACTGCACTCTTAAGGAATAGCTAATCCCAAAATAAACAAGAGAGCATAAAGCAAGCCTCATATAGAACTACTAACACACTTGGTGCCATTAGCTCTTTGAATTCACCACAACAGACTGTTTTCAGAAGAAATGATTTGATTTCTCTTTTTTTTTAAAGAAATACACACACATATCTAGCTAAACCCTGCTTTTTCAGTTCCACGAGATAGGACAATGTTAAGCAGCCTGTCAATCCTTGTGTTTCAGTGCTCAGAGGTTATGACTTCAGTAGAGAGAAGGTATTTTCCCTTGTTTAGCACTAGGTAACATTGGGAATTAGGAAGGGATATTTACTCTTCTTAAAAATATTCATCAGAATTGGCAGATATCAAATGAGTATTTCACTGCAATTCAATTCTCACCTTTTAAGACAAATGACATCTCTAAAGTGGAGTTAAGGTTGAGAAGCAATGATATGAAGACATTAAGTTACTTCTTGTTCACCTGGGCAATCTGTGGAAGGTCTCAACAGTAGTTTAAGATCTACTGGGACTTGGCTGAGAGCTTTGAACAGCAAACTTCCACTTTAAAATCCACTGCAGTACCAGCACTATATATCACACACAAACCCATAGAGCTGCTGCATTCACATCAGGGTTTGTCTGGCACTTCTTTTAAATGAACAATGTGCAACCAGCATTTTTTTCAGCTGGTCTTTTAACAAGGTACAGCGAGGGCATGATGAGGGCAAGAATCTTTGCTTTCTTTTAGGGAGCAAATAAGTGGAGCTTCACAAATTTTATGTATTCGCTTACCTACTATTTCTTTCTTTTTATCATGAAAGAACAAATAGGCAATGAGATCTAAGCCTGACAAACTCCATTTTAAATAGACTACTGATCTAAAAAAATATGCAAATGAGTCCATTAAGGACACACTTTATTGTGTACTGTTGAAGTAGCTGCATTAAAAGGAATCTGTGTAGAAAATAATGGATGTGAATCGATAGCTACGAAAACTATTTCAACAAGCAAAGACAAATGGTTTTCTAGCACAGTTTGTGCTGAGCTTCTGCTATACCTATATTTGTATTCAGTGCTGCCTAAAAAAAGGGCTCTGAAAATAAACATTGGGAAAGTAATCACTTGAGATCTGACACTTTAAAACTAGTGGTCAAAATTAGTATTCTGAAGTCATGAAGCCACAATGAATGTGACTGAATAGCTGCTGTTACTGGGACACACTGATTTATCACCTCCCACAAGATGCAGAAGTAAATTCCAAAGCTGTATAGCAAAATCCCATATGACAAAAAATAGTATTTTATTAGATTCTTTTTTACATTGTAACATTTAATATCCAGAAATTGATCATGGATATTATTTTAGAAAATAAGTCCTTGAATCAGAATATGAAGGCTGCTAAAAATTCCTTCCTCCCAAAATAACTGGACGAACCAGGTGTGGCACTGTTATTCTCTAAGAAAATGACATTTTCAGAAGCCTCGCTACATTAGGCTTTACTGGTATTATTATTATGGTGAAATGTTCTTAAACATTTTAGTTGTCATTTATGAATTCCTCAGAAAATAAAATTACTCCCAGGATAAGTGGGTTTTGAACATGTTTACTTCTTTACTCTCAGAGATAAATCTTTCCAGTTAAATTATTAAGTGAATGCAGAATAAATCCCACTTACCATGACAAATTAAATTACACTTCAACCTAGGACTATTTACTTCACCAGAAGTGTTTTCATCTAAAGAATTATGAGGAAAAAAAAAGTGTCCCGGTGCTGAGTCATGCGATGATGGTCTTCTTTCCAATCCCAGACTCAAAGAGTTAATCAAGGCTGTATTTTTACATTTATGTTTTATTGTTTTACTTAGTGTCACAATGGAAGGGCAACTGGAGAAAAATAAGATACATCAGTCAACAGAGATACAAAGAAAGCAAGAAAGCTGAAACAAAGGATTTGTGATTTTCGAGAAATTTATCAGACCGTGTACAGTGGGTCCCTTCTGTGACAAATCCTCTGGTTATGGGAAATTCTGGCTATAAATTCTTCTCTCTGCTCTTCTCAGAAGAGTAGATGATGGAGATAATGGTACATACAGTCCCATGTTTTAGAGCCATAGTTGTTGCAGGTACTGGGCTGGGAGACCTTGTAAAATCTCCAAGGGAGGTTTATAGCTAAAAATCACCGAATCTAAGGATTTTGCTTTGTTATGGATCATTTTCTCTCAGGGCAAAAATAATAACCTATACTTTTTTTTTTTTATGTTTCATTTTTTCTTTGATAGGGTTTTTGTAATTTTACTTTTAGCAAGTTGAGGTAAAGCAGCTCAATCCTTGTCTTGAAAGACAAATATTGGTCTTGGCAACTAAGCTAACCACACAGCCCTGGGAGCTTCAATAGTTGCAGCTGATTTCATAGAATCATAGAATGGTTTGGGCAGGGACATCTTCCGCCATCCCAGGTTTCTCAGAGCCCCATCCAACCTGGCCTTGGACACTTCCAGGGATGGGGCAGCCACAGCTTCTCTGGGCACCCTGTGCCAGGGCCTCACCACCCTCACAGTCAGAAGTTTCTTCCTAATATCTGATCTAACTCTGCCCTCTATTAATTTAAAGCCATTCCCCCATGTCTTGTCCCTCCAGCCCCTTGTCCAAAGTCCCTCTCCAGCTCTCTTGCAGCCCCTTTAGGCACTGGGACAGTTTATTAGGAATAAGAAGCTGTTTCAAAAGTGTAATGGCCTTAGAGAAGGAGATTTAAGGGAATTCATATTTTCATGTACTGTGATTTCTTCAGTGGGGAATGGACCTCTCGAAGGAGAGACATTTGCTTGTGACAGTGCTGGATCCTGTCCCCAGCTTCCCCTCTACATTCCAGCTTGTGGAGAGGAGCATTGCTGGGTAGATGAAGTGAGGCAAAGTGTACAGGTACATAAGTAATCACAAGTCTAATGCATGCTGGAATGGTTAAGTTTCCAGGGTTCACAGATGTCAATTTTCCTTGAAGCACACACACCTGAGAATGGCTGTGCTGGGGTGATGACTTCTCTTGCCTTCAAAACAAAGGGACTGCTTGAGCTCACACTGAGTGTCTGTGATCAGTTTTCCAAACTGAGGCACTCAAACACCTCTGACGAGGTTTAGACCCACTACTTATTCCAGCCCTCCAGTCTTTACTCAGACAAAAGTTTTGCTGACCTTGAGGGCAGTTTTGCAGAACAAAGGCTGCAGGGAGGTGACTTCCCTTCCTATTAGGGCTGCAAAGCTCAAGGAATACCTCGTTCACATTCCCTTCAATTACACCAAAGCCTGTAAAAAGAAGAGTTTCATTTCTTTGACACACACTGCTTCAGTTGCTGGCACGACAAGTTGTTTCTCACTGAAGCTCTCTAAAATACTATTGATTTTGGCAGGATGGCTAAAATGAGCTACTCTCTGCTTCTTATCATCTCCCATAGACAGTGGAAGACACCTATGGACAATGTCCAATCTGCTTTGGAATCACAGAGTTTTCACTGGCAGTTTCAAATAATGAGCAATACATACTTCATGGTTTAGGTCCAATTTTGTTTTGTCAAAGAATACAACTCTTCTCTTTTGCCACTATGAATAACATGACTCATACTTCCTTGCCATTTTCAGCTTCTTGAGTGAATTATCCCTGGTGTCACTTTTAACATTGTTCTATAAGTAAATACACTCTCTACCCAGAAAATGTGGCTCCCATATCTGAAGAGCAAAGGAGAATTTATTGTTCACCGTCTCATAAAATTATTTTGTCTTTTGTGGCACAAATACAGATAGAAATGACTGCCTACTCTTTCTTAAGTTTTTGAGATCCTTCCAGTGGTGAAGTTTCTTTTGTGAGAACATCAAAATGAAATGTGCAAGAACAGAGAACAGAAAAACACCACTTTGCTGACAATTTTGTGTAAATCTGTACAAGTCACAAACAGTAGAATCTAAGTGTGATTCTCTCTTCCTGGTAGGCATTTGTTTTATCTGATTATCTCTTTACAAGATGTTTTTTATTTTGTAACTGTAAAATTGAGAAAGAGTTTGCAGACAATGCTTTGCACAGGACTGAGTGATCTGTCTGCTCTTCAGCAGAGGTTTCTTGCAGGGTCACACAGATGGAGTTTTCTCCTCTGTAGAATGACAGATTTGGCATCTTGATGGAGACACAGGATCTGGATAGAGACAAGGCAGGGAATGACACCAGGACCAATTTCTCTGGTTTGTACCGTGTAAGGACTCAAGTTGTTATGTCATCTACAGCTGAGTGTGAGTAAGGATTGAAGAAGATCCTTACTGTGAGGATGGTGAGGCCCTGGAACAGGGCACCCAGAGAAGCTGTGGCTGCCCCATCCTTGCAAGTGTTCCCGGCCAGGATGGATGGGACTTGGAGAAACCTGGTCTAGTGGAAGATGTCTCTGATCATGACGGAAGAGTTGGAACTGGATGGTCTTTAAGGTGCTTTGCAACCCAAGCCATTCTGTGATGATTCTATCATGATTCTATGATGAATGTGGCTCTTTGATATGAGTCAGATATAATATAGTGAGAAAATATTGCTTTTTTGCCTTTTATTCTTGATTTCTATTTATGAGTGCTTATCTGGGTGTCTGGGATTCCCAGTTATTAGAGTAGACCCTGGAGTGGTTGGTAGTTGGAATAAATGCAATTAGTGTGAATAAAAGCAATGGAGGTGGGAAGCAACCGTGCAAATCCTTTAGCAAACAGATGAGACCTGAAGTCCATGCAGTGTTAATCTAAATGAAGCACTCTCTAAGCACAGTGGAAAAGCTTGGTCTGCAATTTTTATAACTCTTTGATACACTTGAGATCACATTTATCCCTTGTCTTCACTCTGATTTTGCAGCTCACTTACTTCACAGGAAATCGAGTAATTTGGGAAACATTTATCAAACACAAGACGAGCTGAGGAACATCCCACTGGGGAGAGATGATGATGACTTGGCCTCCTGGCGGTCCCTACCCAAACCATCATCTGCAATGTGTAACCAACCATACTTGAACTGAATGAATACCAAAAGTGGCACTTGTATTTTACTGAACAAAGACTCTGCCTTCATTAGCTCTCCATGTGATTTGATTTATTGATGAGGAAAAGAGAGTGCTTTCCAAGGACAACACAGAAAAGTTTGGAGGAGCCGCAGCAGTGCCAGTGTTCAACAGGGCAGAGACCACAATGCAACAGCAGTCTGTGGCTACAGGGCAATATCATGGTGAGGAATGGCTTCTGAGACCAGTCCTTTATGGTTTTTTAGGAGTTCTTTTTTGGGGGTCACACCGTGATTTATTCTAACTTCTTAATTTCCAACATGCCATGAAACTGTTGTACATTGCAGCACATCTGCAGCCGTTTAGGACTTTATAGCTGCAGTTACTTTTCATACCTGAGATGTCTCCTGTTTCACTGCAGCAGTGGGGATAAAACCCAGATCACCTTGTTTATAGTGGCTGTTAATATTGTGGGGACTATTGAAGTTTTAAGTGGGATGCCAGTGGCACACATGTGCCTTGGCTGTATGTGAGGGCTGTGCTTTGGGTCTAACTCCAGAGTCACTTTGCTGATCACACAATAAAACCTATTGGACCAAAGAGGCACTGACAATTAAAAAAAACCCATTACATTAAAGCAGATGACAAATTAAACATCTTCTACATTGTTTTTTCAAACTTTTTTTCTAACGCACGAACACATAGCACACAAATTATTTACATTAAGAAAAATATGTAACAGAATGCTGTGATCAAGGTGGTAGAGACTCTAATGGATGTCTGAGTGTAAAAAGGTCCCTTGACCAATTAGGCGAAACTTCTTTGATTAACAGCCTTTTGTATTCACTCTCTTTATTTCTCATTTATAAGCCATTAATGGGTATGTCAGCTAAAAAAGTAGCCCCATAAGAATCAGCTTTGGAAAAGATAATCTGAGGTCCTCTAAGTTCATTGCCATTACTGTGGAATTGTTCTCTATAGCATTGTTTAAGAAGCTTTATTCAGCCTAATTTTGGGTAACTCAATCACAAAATTATTTTTCTCTTTCTCCACAGGCTTTAGCACTAACTAGCTGAATAGTTTAAAAATAAATAAAAAGTTTTGGTTTTTTTTCATTTTAATTCTATTGCTTTTGATTTTCTATAACCTATTACCTAGGATGACTTGTAGCTTCTTTCCTTTATGTGTATTAATTCAAATGATTTTTCAACTGTATTGTTGCAAACAGGGACCAGAAAGCTACAGATTAGGTTGTGAGGTTTTGTAAATCTAATTAGAAGACATCTTTTTTCTGTTGATATTAGAATATGTAATCAAAATTCTATTTACACACACACACACACACACACATATGTATATATATACACACATACATACACACACACAACAGACACACACCTCTCTTCAGTCCATTCTAATGGTAAGATCATGGAGTTCAGGCCCTATTTCTATTTTAAAATGTGAGTTATAAATTCTAAAATGCATATTCATGAGATTATTTCTGTTTGTTCTTTCATCCAGTTTCTGAGAAATGCTCAATGACTGATATGAGCATTGTGGGAGAGCAGCAGTCCAAGAAGTTCTTCCTGACCTTAGAACCACAGGGTTTTCACAGCAGACAGAGATGTGAATTCAGACTATAAAATACCTCCAGCTTGTGCAAATCACTTTATTGCCAATGGGAAAAACGTAAGAAAAGCAAGTAAAAGCTTTATGTTAACTCCTGTTCGGTATTGTCCTGTAGTAGAACATCTCCTGCCAGGTTACCCCCAGAGACTGGCATGAGATAAACAGATGCATCTCCATAATTCTGCTAATTGTAGCAATCAAAAATATATCTGCTCCATTCTTGCTTACTCCATGTTTAAATCTATTGTATTACTATTCATTTCTGATTTTTTTTTTCTTTTTTTTCCCTCTCTAATCCATCTGTGAGAACCCATGGACTCATAGCCCAAAGCAGTAAGAGAAGACCTTGAACCTGAGCTCAGCTTCCATTTCAACTGTTTGTGTAATTATATTTTAGTCACTTTTTAGGCATCGAAAACCACTGGATCTCGATTATTTGGTCCAGGAAATGGTGAGGACAAAGATATCCTGTGCCATAGGAAAAAGATGAATGAAATGACTGCCTAGGTTTAAGATCTCTGAAAAAAACCAAAGAAAGCCACAGGATACCCATCCTGGGTATCAATTCAGCCCCAGATTTGGGTTAATATTTCATCTTTCTGTGAAACCTAAGTTCAAATAATTCATCTACACTTTCTCAGAAACTTTTTTACTAAACACCCTTCCTCCTCCCTCTTAGTGAATAAGACAACTGAAGATGACTTTATTTACCCATTTTCAATAACTTGGCAGTGCTGGTAGTCATTTTCATGTAGGAATCTGAATTTCTGCTGTAACCTTTGCAAAGGAGACAGCAAAGCCCATGCTTGTCATCTGCAGGTTAAAAAGCACATGATTATATGGCATCCTACAAGGGCATAGTTATCCCTGATACAGAGAGTACATTTACCAGGAGATAATCACATTTCCTGTAAATGTGGCAGCTCCTGAGCCAATAGCAGTGCTATTGCCTAAATATGTTACTCATTCCAGCTAATTAGTCCTGCAGTAAAAATGGAGAGAATTGCCACACCCATCAGTATTAATGGAAGAAATAGAGCTCCTCTAGCAACTCCAGCTTCCCTGGGCGCAGTTGACTCTATTTATGCTGCCTATACACCTGCTAAGCTGTCAATAACGTTTCTAGGACATGAAATTTTAGTTCCACATTGCTTATAAATTGTGATACATCCATGCTAAATCTGAGGGTGTGGGGGATAACTGTATAATACAGCTTAAAGAGCCATCTTTTTTTTTTTTTTTTTTTCCATAGATGGTTTAAAAATCATCTCCAGGTTTTGGTTTTTTTCTTCTCCTCATGATTTAGCAAAAAAAAATCCCCATATTATTTTTGGCAATTCTTCCAATTAAATTGCATAAGTGATGATTTTATGCCATTATTTTCTGCTGGTGCCAGCAACCTGCCAGGCCATGTGTAGCGGGTTTGGTTTGCTAACCGGGCGGAAACACCAATTTAGTGTAGTGGTTTGATCACATGCTTTTCACTTTGTGAGATAAGGATGAGAAGAAATGCAAAGCAGGCCTAAAACTTTAAAGAATATAAAGAAGTTTATTACTAACAGAATTTAAAGTAACAAGAAATAAAAAGAAGTGAAAGCAAAACCCTCTTCCCTCCAGCACTCTCCAAGCAAAAACTCCCCCCCCCCCCCCTCCCTCCAGCACTCTCCCCTCCTTTTACCACCTCGCACAAAAGGTAACAATTTTGGTCAGTGTTACAGTCTTTAAAAGTCTCTTTCTTATGCTTAGGGAAAAAAGGTTCTCTTCTACTGATGCTGCAAACTTCTGATTTTTTTTTCACAATCTCAGCAGTCCACCCGGGAATTACCTACTGAAGTGAAATCTCTCCCATGAAAACTCCACAGTATATTCACACTGCAATCATGGGCCATCATATGGGGTTACAAGTCCTTTTAAAGATGAATTCTTCCAGCCCAAACACAAAGGTTTTCTTTTTCCAATCTCTTTTAAACATAAATTATTTCAGCTTAAACACAAGGGCTTCTCTGCTTCTTCACAAACTTCTAAAAGCTGCTTCACAGCTACATGGCCTAGCATAGGCATTCTCTTACATCTTCACAGGCTGCAACATGAATTTTCACAGGCATGGATTTTTCATCTCCCCATACTTTTATAATGATTTAAAGAGTTCAGTCCTCCGCAGCTGCTAGAAGGGATTTTAAGACTGGCGCCGGAACGCACACGCCCTTTTCTCCCGCCGCCATCTCAGCGTCGTCCCACGTGACTGACTTTCTCTTTCTCTCTGACCGTGCAGCCTCCATGTTCTTCTCCCTCACGTCTTTCCCCACGGGCTGCGCTGATGTTCAGTTCGGTGCGAGCTGTGCAGGCTGGAAAAGGAGGCTCCGCTGGTCCCGCTGGGTCTGCGCGGGCTGCAGGAGGGGGAGAGGAGGCCCCTCCTGATTCAGAAGCCGAGCCGGGTGAATTCGGCTATCGGGCAGCCCATAGTTAGTTTAGCTGTTCGCGGCTCTGAGGGCAGGGAGAGGGGAGGGCAGGCAGGAGGGCAGGCAGGAGCCCGGGCCGGGCCCGGGCCCGGGCCGGGCCCGGAGGCCGCCCGGGGCTCGGAAGCCCCCGCTTCTCCCTCAGGAGACCGGGAACCAGAGAGGAACTTCCCGCCCTTGCACGGGGTTTAAATATGCAAAATTCACAAAAGCGCATTGGCTTAAAGGCTTGTCAATCAACTCAGTTTCAACCCATGACACCATGTTTGGTCAGAGAGCAGGTGGAGTTTCATACCACAGCACCAGCAAGGTGGAGGAGATTTTTCTGGGAAGATTGACAGTATAGCAGAGCTCACTCTGAAAGAGGAAAAAGCACTCATGGGTAAAATAAAACATTACTGAAGTTTCAGGTTAACAGTTAATGATCACACAGTTCTTTGCAGGCAATTACTGCAGTCCTTTTAAAGCTACTTTTGAGGCTGCTGAAGGGGCCCTTGGAGGTTCCTGTACTACTGATACCATTTCATCAAACCATCAGTTTGCTTGCATCTGAAAAGGAAAAGTTTAACATTCTCCTTTGGAATTATTCCATGTAATATTCTCCCCCACATTCATTCGGCTGAGTGTGGCTTATTTCTGCAATACAGCAACATCTGAGAACGCTGATATAACATCAGAGCACTGAAACTGGAATCTCTGAACAAGTTTAAAATGTATGTGTAAAATGCATCTACCACTGGCAGTTTTGAACAAAAAATAACCCAACCAATTTATTTTCATTATTTTGGGGGTTTTTACTTCTCTCTAGGTTTATAGTCAGCAGAGAATTCTTTAGGAAACGACACTAAGATAACAGGTAACAAAGACCAGTCCTGCACTAAAGACATACAATAGAAATACATTCAATGGAAAAAGCTGATAGTTATTTCTGTACATGAATTTAGACCCAAAATAAACAAATAACTTCCCTAGGGTGACAAGAAGTCTTTAGAAATGTTCATTGTTCATCATATCCTTTCATATGGGCCATGTAAATGGAAGAAACACAACCAATAATAATCCTCTGTCCTCCTATCTGAGTGTGTTTTTATCCTGGAGCATCATTAAATTCTCTATTTGCTTCCAGGACTCAAATGCACATTTCCATGTTACATGGAGGCTGACAGGCTGGGGGAGCTGGTGGTGTTCAGCCTGGAGAAGAGAAGGCTCCAGGGAGACCTTAGAGCCCCTTCCAGTACCTGAAGGGGCTCCAGGAGAGCTGGAGAGGGACTTGGGACAAGGGCCTGAAGTGACAGGACAAGTAGAAATGGCTTTAAACAAGAGGGCAAGTTTAGATTAGATCTTGGGTAGAAATTGTTTCCTGGGAGGGTGGTGGTTTCCGAGAGAAGCTGTGCCTGCCCCATGCCTGGAAGTGTCCAAGGCCAGGTTGGATGGGACTTGGAGCAACCTGGATAGTGGAAGGTGTCCAGTGGAAGGTGCTTGTTTAGAAACCTTATATCTTATTATTTAGATACTCAAACTATCTAAAAGCACCCAATTTGCTGAAAGGAACATAAAGTATCCAAGGGGTCGCTTGGTGAAGGCTGGATATGATCTTGTCTATACTTTGTCCAACAAATCACACTTCTGCTGTCCCATGAATGGCTTCCCTCCTACAATAAAATCAGTTACAGAGCATGGGTTTTGTACTAACAAAAGATGAGGAAAACGAAAAAGAAAAACCTTAGAAAAATTAATATCTGAAGATCAGCCTTGGCTTATAACAATGACAATCTCCTGGAAAATCTGAAATAAGAGATATTCATATATAAGTTGAACCCCAACTTGTAAACAAAATACAGATGGATGGTCAATGGATTTGAAAACAGGGATATCATCATTCAAGACAGAATGCTCACCAAACCTCTTGCACTACATAGGGCCACATTAATATGCATGAAGAGGAACAAACATATGTCATGCACGAAATGCAACCTGATATGAAAATCACAGTGTACTACTTTTTTTTTCCCCCACTTTTTTTGGAATCACTTTTTGAAATAGTATTAACATTAACATTTGGAGTTTGCATCCATGGACATATACTACATTTATTTTACTACATCAAGAAAATATAAAATAATTTTTATATAGAAGCATATTCTGAAATCCTTGTTATAGGAATGTACAGCATTTAAAATTTTTGCTTATAAAAAGATTCACAGTATTTAGGTCAAAATACTGGATTTATAACTCAATATACATTTTTTATTCTAACCTATTTTATTCTTCTATAGATCATTTGATAATCCACAAGTGTCCTGAAAAGCAAAGCAACTTTACTTCACTCAAAGTAAGCGAGGTGATTTGATTCTGAATGTAGTGAAGCAAAAATATGAACTGATGCATTATGGTATTCAACATTAATGGCTTAAAAGGGAAATGTTGCTTGCATTTATGTGACTTTACTGTTTCATTTTGTATGATCCATTAGCTTTTCTTTTCTTGCTTCAGGGTGGATCTGATGAAGACAATATAATTAGATGGCCCATCCGTCCATGCATTTTGAATAATTTCTCTGGGGAAGAAAATAACAACAGTTTCATAAACACAAGTTTTTATTGTTCAACCATTCCATACCACAAAAACCTTTATTGTGATCTACTGAGTTACTTGGAACTCCTGTTGCCTTTGGAGAACTCAAGGAATAAGTGAATCCACGTAGTTACAGTTCTTTAGGGCATGGTAGTAAAATAGCACATGTTTGGATTAACCAGAAATTATTTAATAGTTAATATAAGGATTTAGGAATAATGAGAAAAACACAATTATTTCAGCTTGTGAATCAGCAGAGTGAAAGAAATGAATGAAAGAACTTTGTGTAATTTTTTAAACCCTGCTTAGGGTCATGTGCAGCAGTTTTCCCTGTGCCCCACACTGACCACTGTCTCAGGGAAAGAAGCCGTGGGCAGCAGACAGGTGGGAAGATGAACACCTAAAAATGTGCGGGTTGGACAAGTGAAGAGCAGAGTGTGGCTCCAGGAGCAGTGAAATCATTCCAAGGAGAGTGTAGAGTATTGTTTCTGCAGTTACATTTGCCTTTCCCAACTCCTGGGATCGCTGTGGGTGACACATCCTCCCAACTTCACCGTAACTCCTGGGGCAGCCCTCGTTTACTGAAAGAAACCTGCACCAGGAAACCAAAGCTTTGCAAATATATTCACGGGGGAAAAAGTAAGTTTTTGCACCAGGGAGAGCTAAACCTGTCAAGATACTGGCTCTCAAGAAACTGCTAGTCTGTCATCAACAGGCTGTATTCCTTGACTTCCATGCTTATTCTTGGCTGACCATGTAATTTGTTGCTCCATAACAAAATCTACCTCATCCTCAAAATAAAGGTATTAAGTCAAAATAAAATTATAGATCATGTCCTCACTCCTTTTGTCCTACTTGAGTCTTGCATCTTTCCTTGTGCATGTTTTATTTTTGAAGTAGCAAATTTTTAAGTTTACCTATTTTATATTTTCCCAGATCAAAGCCAAATAAGGCTCTAGTTTCCCATGGTTTCTGAATTCATTGCAGGAAAGAGGACAACATCCAATTTACCTGATTCATAAAGCGTTGTCAGTTATTTGTCTGTATCTGAACATGTGCTTTCCACTTGCAAAAAAGGTTCTTGAATCCTGAGAGGTTATTAAATCCAACATTTTTTTTAATTTTAAAAAGCAAATTGTATTGTTTATTGTACATTCCTCCTCTCTTTCCTTTTTTTTTTTTCATATTTGTCACCTAATCAAGTCTCAGAAAAATGTGTGAGCAACCAACATTATAAAATGCACACAGACTTGTGAATATGGCTTGACCCCAAGTCCAGCATAGACTAAGTTCCATTAATCCCAAATTAAGTATGTGACAGATTGTTTCTGTAGTACAGCTTCTGAGAAACAGCTAGCAAGTGATTCAGAGCTTGGAAATTACTTAAAAGTGCATTTGTTTGGCAAATTCTTATGAATAATAAACACAACATTGTTGTAGGGTATCACGACCAATCGTAAGCTATTTACTAACAAAACAAGAGAAGACATTTGCATTAAAGTTCTATTCAGAGAAATAATCTGGTCTGATTTACTGCAGCACTGAACTGTTCTCATTGCCAGAGGAAGACCACTCCACAGGCATCCATTAATTTGTTTTCTACACTTCAATTTTCAAGGTGTTAAGTCCTCCTGTATTCGTTTTCTGCTGCAAATCTGGTTTGCATCAAACGCCTCATGGAATCCAAGCTCAAGAAACCTTTCCTATTAGAGAAATTTTAAGTACATCTCTACTTTTTCCCAATATAATAATACAAATAAAGTATGACCATATGAATCTTACAGGTACACGCCCTTTTCCCAGATTCCTTTGTGATATGGTGGCTGCTCGTCTCTCCTAATGGGTTACCTTTAAACCTTGGGAGGAGAGAGAGAGAGGGAGGGAGACAGAGGGATTATACATACAGAGAAAACAAAATATTGATTAGGAAGCTGTGACTCGCCCACTGATGCTAGGTCTATCTCTTTCCTCACTGTGGGAAGGATACTGAGAAAAAAAGTGCAACATTGATCCAATCCCATCTTAAATAATTTTGCCGTGGTGGATGTCATTAAGTCCCAAAATATCAACATTTTGCTCATGTTTTTAATTACTCAGCTCTTTCTCAGCTCCTGTTGAAGATACCGGTTTATTTTTGCTGGTCTCAACGTAAACAATCAAATGAACGTTTTAACTACTTTTCCCTTTTATTTTTTTTATATTTACTGTATACATAATCTAACACTCACTTCATTAAAAATTGAAAGAAGGACTGAAAAATCCCCCCTCCCCCTTTTCTTTTTACAGAACATTTTGGACACTCTTAATATTTCTTTTCTGCTTGAGGTCCATATCTTAGGGAGAAATTCTTCTGACTTGGTGATGTTTGATATTGTTATCTGGCAGTTTTGTACCAGTGCTTGAATCTGGGTCTGGCTATCTAACTTTAAGAATTCTTTCTTACCCAATGCCTTTTCTTTACTTGTGACTGCTGCCCTCATGTGCAACTCTAAATAAAGTCTTAGAATGAGATTCATATCACCCGACTTGAAATGCCTACAAATATAGATATCTACATATGAGGCAGGCATTTAAATTTTCTTTGTACTCATTGGGATGACACAGTCACTGCTTGAGTGCAATTCATTTGGCCTAATTTAGATGTCTTCGTCAGGATGAAAGGAATTGTGTCCTAGAAAAGTCCACTTTTTCCACTGGCAGTAAATGGAGTGACTACAAGAAGATCAAATGAAGTTATACTTGTAAATATCTCAAGTTTAGCAATATAAAGTTAACATTTTCCATTTTCTTCTGTTCTTTAAAAATTCACTTCAAGTTAGTTATTCTCTTTTTCTTGCATAAGAACATTTAAAAAACAACCAACCACTTCTTTCCCACAGACACATTTTTCCAAACAATTTTTTACTTAATCACTTCTGCTCGTGTATCTTTTCTTTACATCCATCTAAAAAATGACTCTCAGAAGGAATGTACTGCTTATTTTGGAATTGGATCGAAGATTTAGTTAGTTGAGTTTTATCTTTTTGGGTTTTTTTGCTGTAATTATATTTATAGCAATTATAATTATACACTTATGTTTCTCAGCCTCATTGATTGCACTCAGTCCTTTGCCTCCAGCCTTACAATAAACACAGGAAGTCCAACTGTCTGCATTATGTCACAGACTGTTACCTATCTCCCCATCCTCCTGACAGGTTTTTTCTCTAAAATAGTCAAAAATATTCTGTTCAAAGACTCAACCTCTACCTTGTTCCAGCCCTACAGCTTCAGGTCATATGTATAAAACTGTTCTGCAATTGCCCCCTTCCCCTTCTTGAATCATTAAATGGCCTTTTGTCTCCTTAAATGAAGCTGAAATAGGAAGATAACAAATTGCGGATGTGACAAGCAGTCACTTTGGTAAATCTCACGTTGTGCTTTTATCTTGTTTTAGATTTTATCATTATTCTTCCAGTGCAGTACAGGCTTTCCCTTATTAATTTGTCTACATTCTCCAACAAAAGATGAATGCCATCATTTCAGGGAGTCCATTCGTGTGATTTTTGTAAACCATTTTTGCTTCATCTGTGCAAGATTTTTTTAAACCTCATGCTCTTTAACAACTTTGATCTCCACCATCTGGTTCTTCACCCCAAAAGCAGTCTTTCAGCATCCTTTCTTCTTCCTGAGGAAATATATAATTAGTTTCAACATTAGTTTTTACTAATGTTTCCAGCAATGACTGCAGGTCATAGGCAAGGCAAGATACATGTCTTCTACACTTAACATCAGACATTTTCTCTTTTATTTTCAATTTAATAAACAAGGTCTTTTCTTCCACTGTCCAGTCAGTGGGATCTGTCCCAGCATTTATTACAAACGTATTCTGGTTTGTGAATGTGTGTGGCAATCATTCTAATAAATGCTATGAATTCCACCCATTCTAGGTCCTTTCCAATTTATAGTTGTACACAAAACCCTTGCACATCTTTGTATGGATTCTTCACTTCTTACTCATTAATCTTAATTAACATTAGTCCCAAGGGGCTTCAATTAGATTAATTCTCCTCTTTGTTGGCACTTTATGTACCATGGACAGTGTTGGCCCCATATGGGCTGCAATATAGAAGTTGATTTTTATATCTTTATATATTTCATATGAGGCCAGCCACCAAAAGTAACAGTTTTAAGTCCTGCCCAACTAAGCCACATAAGAATAGAAATCCATTGAAATGAATAAAAAGAATCCCACAAGCTTGGCCAAATTTAGGATCGTGGTCTCTGGTGTGTCAAAGCAAATATACACACATTTGTGTGTATATAATGTTTTCTGAAAATCCAAGGTTAGATTTTTACTTTTTATCCTCTTAGATTCAAAAGTGGAAAGTTGTAGTCTTCCAGTATATAGCACATGTGGAAGTGGTTTGTGATATTTCTAAAGGCCTCCTGCATCTGCAGGAATACTTGTTATGGATTATATACAAGTTTCTTATCTATGTATAATGGCCAATTCTGCAGCAGGAATTCTTTCAGAAATCTCTGGGATGGTCAGACTTTTCATCCAGGATGCCAATTAACACATATAAGCCTAAAAGCCATGCCTATCAGTCTAAGTACAGGAGGAACTGCTGGAGAAAATCTTGGGGATAGCTGAAAATTTCCATCTGAGTACTAATACCCTGCTATGCCACATTATAGCTATGGGGAAAATTTTAATTTCTTCCTACTTCTCACTTCTTACACTAACTTCAGGAGACTTGTGATCCTGATTATTGACCAGCATTGACTAGGTTCCTATTTTGGCTTTGACTTTTCTGCTTGACAACCAAATCATAGCTCTTTGGCAAACAAAACCTCTATTCAGCCAAGAGTGTTGGCTCATGGAGCTCCTCACTAGGGAACATTTGATTATAAAATCAATAAACAGCTGTCAAGGAAGGAGCAAAGCTTCTGGAGTTTGTTGCTGTACTGAATTTTCCAGACAGATCTTTTTGGGACCTGATGCAGAGCTCCATCCCAGCTGTAAACACACCTGTGATCAGTCTTACCCTTGTGGAAGTTTGTCATGAGATTCCAAGGTACTTCAAGAGAGTTGGGTAATGTTGCGAGTGGGGCAGAACAGTTGAGCAGACAGGAAGGGTCGAGTCTCATGTGAGATATTTCAGAGAGAGGCATACTTCAGGAGGAAGGAGGAGGGTGGCAAGCACACAACAAGCACTACCCAGACACTTTCTGGGAGGTGTGTAAGTGACCTCAATGCATTCCTGGAACTGTACTCCAGATTGTCGTGTGGTGCCATAAGGATCTGTGTAAGGAGCTCAGAGGATCTGTCCTCTGGGACATGCTCCTGGTTTATTGCAGCAGAATGGTGTCAGCATGGCCACTGACTAAAATGTAAGTCCTAGAGGGGTGTGAAAACACATTCTGAGGGGTCGATAGGAGCCAATTACAGAAATACAGATGGCTTACAGAAAACAAAACTGAGTTCTGTCCTAAACTGAAGTATTCTGATGTCTTTCTATTATGCTAGAGCAGGTAACCATACACTTAACTTTTCCACTATCTGCTCAAGCAGCAACGGAGAAAGAAATGATACCTTATTCTACTTTCTGTGAGAACTGTCTCACAGGTAAAGCACAGCACAATGGCTACTCTTTCTGAAATGAACTGTGACTGACAAAAGATTTTAAGCTTTTAAGCATTTGTGCATAACTTGGAAAGTAAGAGTAATTACTTTGAAGCTAAGGGAGCATTCACATGCTTAAGAACTTTGTTATACTGAAAACTGAGCAGTCATCCAGAGGATCATGGCTAAACAGCTGAGTTTCCTGTAAGTAGTTTCCATACTCAGTCAGTCAGGGACATTTCGTGTCTTAAAGAAAGATTTAGATTGGCTATGCCTCTAACAACTTTATAAATTTTATATTCAGTAAGTTTCTCTGAGGACAATGTAGAATTTAACATGTGGTGCAAAACCTATTATTTATCCATGGCATCTTGCTGGATGTTGTAATAGCCCTTGGGGGTAGCAACAGAAGTTGCATCTCTTGCTTATGGCAAGTTCAGAACTTGGAAACTGTGCTTCACAGTGTTTAATGTGCAGTCAACCCAAAGCCTGTGACTCTGGCACATCAAATAGGCAATATGACAATGGCTAAATGACTGGGAGGAACAGATTTCCCTTCACAAATTAACATATGAAGCATAATAAGACTTGACTTATTTACTTGAAATAAAGAAAGTCTAAAAAGGTGGCTGGAAATCATATAGTCACAGAATCACAGAATGGTTTGGGTTGGAAGGGACCTTAAAGATCACCTTGTTTCAACCCCCTGCTATGGGCAGGGACACCTTCCACTAGACCAGGTTGCTCATAACTCTGTCCAAACTGACCTTGAACACTTCCAGGGATGAGGCAGCCCCAGCTTCTCTGGGCAACCTGTGCCAGGGCCTCATGAACACGAGGAAGAATTTCTTCATGATAGGGGTGGTGAGGCATTGTAATGGGTTGGCCACGTGGAGTCACTGTCCCTGGAAATGTCCAAGGAACAACTGAATGTAGCACTCAGTGGTCTGGTCTGGCTGATAGGGTGGGGATCGGTTGGAGGTGGGACTCGATGACCTCGGAGGTCTTTTCCATACTTAGTGATTCTGTGATTCATTTTGTTTTGAAAACAATAATTAGGATCTCAAAGAGAAATACTGATATAAACCTCCAATAGTGATATAGACCAAAATACCTGCTCAAACTCTTTATTATGTGTAACAGTTCAATATCTCTGCAACGAAATTTATATCAGTGGTGTCCAAAATGAGTTTAAAGTTGGATAAAATTTGGTCCTGCCTCAAAATTCTAGTGTCTTTTACAACACCTAGTGTAGTACTTTACAGAGTTTGTGTACTGGAATTGCTGCTTTCAGTGTGGGCTGAAATGTCTGTTACTTGTTTTAAACCTTCTTCCAAACAGTGCTCTACAGAGACACTCAATATAACTGCAAACAAAACAGGTCTTGATGTAGAAACGCAGCAGTCGTGTCAGCATAATGTTGTTCCTGAACTAATAATGCTGCATCAATGAGGACAGCCTTTTTCTTCTCCCAGAACATGAGCTGAGGTTGGTACACAGCCTGGAAACGTGCAGGTTTGGGGACTTGCATTAAGTCAGAAATCTTCTGTCTTCAACTCAGAGCTGCAGAGCCTGATGCAGATAGAGAATCATTTATATATTGTTTGGAAGGCACCTTTAGAGACTTTCAACCTTTGGATCAAAGTAGGACTGTGGGCAACCACGAACCACATAACTGGTAATTTTACCCAGGCAAGTCTAAAAATTTGAGTGGAGATTTCAGTCTCTTTGAACAACGTCTTCCTGTGCTGCATGAAATGACCTGAACCTCAGGAATGCTTTAACTCAAGATGAGAGTGTACCTTTGGCTCTTACTGCATCCACAGTAATTCTCAGGCCCTTTCCAGCAGGGAGCTCCCAGGCTTTGCAGAGCTCTGTGCAAGATTTTGGAGCATTTCCCAGCCCACACAAAAGAACTTCAGTTTCTCCTTGGTGAACTTTGCAAGTTGCCTCCTGACTCCGTGCTCCAGACTAACACACTCAGTTGGTCTGAAACTCTACAGTTTGGTATCTTAGTGTAATGGGTTGAGACTGAGTTGATTGATGAGCTTTTAAGCCAATGCGCTTTTGTGAATTTTGCATATTTAAACCCTGTGCAAGGGCGGGAAGTTCCTCTCTGGTTCCCGATCTCCTGAGGGAGAAGGGGAGGCCTCTGACCCTCCGGGCGGCCTCCGGGCCCGGCCTGGGCCCGGCCCAGGCTCCTGCCTGCCCCCCCTCACCCCTCTCCCTTCCCTCAGAGCTGCAGGCAGCTAAACTATCTATGGACTGCCCCATAGCTGAATCCATCTGGCTCGGCTTCTGAAGAAATCAGGAGGGGCCTCCCCTCCCCCTTGATGCAGCCCGGGGGAGCCTCCTCTCCCCCTCCTGCAGCCCGCGCAGACCCAGCGGGACCAGCGGAGCCTCCTTTTCCAGCCTGCACAGCTCGCACAGAGCTGAACATCAGCGCAGCCCGTGGGGAAAGACGTGAGGGAGAAG
>VZTE01001223.1:186059-197825 GCA_013397775.1 Eulacestoma nigropectus
GAATAATTCATGTTTAAAAGAGACTGGAAGCAGAGAACCTTTGTGTTTGGGCTGGAAGAATTCATCTTTAAAAGGACTTGTAACCCCATCTGATGGCCCATGATTGCAGTATGAATATACTGTGGAATTGTCATGGGAGAGATATTTCACTGCAGTAGATAGTGTCCAGGTGGACTACTGAGTTGTGAAGGATTTCTACGGCATCAGCAGAAGGGAACCTTTTTCCCTAAGCATAAGAAAGAGACTTTTAAGGACTGCAACACTGACCAAAATTGGTACCCTTTGTGCAAGGTGGTAAAAGGAGGGGGGACTGCTGGAGGGAGAAAAGGAAGGGGGGAAGGAGTTTTTGCTTGGGGAGTGCTGGAGGGAAGAGGGTTTTGTTTTAACTTCTTATTATTTCTTGTTACTTTTAACTCTGTTAGTAATAAACTTCTTTATATTCTTTAAAGTTTTAGGTCTGCTTTGCGTTTCTTCTAATCCTTATCTCATAGAGTGAAATAGATGTGATCAAACCACTACACTTAGCCTCTTCCCATAATTTAGCATAATCTGCAAGCTTGATGAAGATTCACTCTGCCCCATCATCTGGACTGTGGCTGAGGAAATGAACAGCATGGGCATCTGTTGTATTCAGGACTACTGCCACTGCTAAATTAATCTCATTTTCCTTAAAGCCACCTAAACTGTATCACGGATTAGTTAAAAAATAAGCTCTGACATCCCCCGTATATTCTTTCCACTTTGGGCAGTATGTTATGTCAGGTTATGGTCATTGCTAGCTTTGCCCATCTATTTTTTCAGCCCCAAATCTCCACGTTTGTCTGTGATTCATGGCCTGAAATTAGCCCCAGTCAAAAGTCAACAGAAGGGCTCTCAAACCATGTGCAAGTAATGATTCCACTGATTTAGAGATGTTATTCTGGTCCCCAACAACATTTAGAAAACAAAATAATGGCTGAACATTTGTTATGTAGATGCAGAACCATGTCTTAGGCAGCAAGCAAAGTTGATTAGTGTGGATGAAACCACGTTCTGTTCAGCAATGTTGGAGCGGACAGCTCGGAACTGGATCAGCATCGGCCAGATTGATACATAAGCCATGCGAATTCACACACACCAACAGCTGCTCTCTCCTCTGTGCTCTCTCATCACTCTCCCTATTGCTGCCTCATATTAAATTCATAACTCATGGAATTATCTGTGTCCCTCTGTGTTTAAGGCAGATCTCATCAACCTACAATGAAGACTAAGCAGCACCTTATGTAAAAGAAGAATTTCTGCCACTCAATATTTTTTTACTCAGTTTCTTCAACAGAAATTGGATTTATTTATATGATTTATTACATATATAATTTTGGCAAATTTTTAGCCAGTGACTCTCCACAAGAAAGATTTTTCTGTTGCACTGCCCAGTTTTAAATTATGAAAATAATATACCTTAAGAAATATCTAGGATTATTTGCTATAGTGTAAGAACTGGAACTTATAAGAGAACAGTGGAATAAATTACCTTTCATAGGTGTTATTGATTCCAGAAATCCAAACAACGAAAAGATTGCATAGAATGTCTATTGGACAAACTTTGCAGTAGAATTTAGCAGCCTCAGCTGGTATGGGATTGATTAAATATTAAAAAAAAAGAAAAAAGCTAATCAAAGCACCAGTTGATCTAATATTTTTTTTCTCATTCAAGGCAGCATTAAGATCAGTACAGAAATTTTGCATTTAATGCAACTTAAATGCCAGACTTCTAGATATCTGCTGTGGGAGTCTTCTCACTTAATATTAGATGGATGCAGGTATTTATATCTGAAATGCTCACCGAAGTTTCTCTTTACAGCTGTTTTTTGCCCTGCATAAGTGTTTGATATGAGAGCCAACCTAGCCATTACTGGTAAGCTACACCAAGTGCAATAAAGTCAATTTATGAGGGTTTGTGTATGCACTCAGCTCTGGTGGTTCCACCTGACTTCAAACTCCAGAGAGAAACTCTGCATGACCACAGGTAGCAGCAACCCCCCCAGAAAGAATAGACACCTCTGAATGTCTATAAATGGTCACATCAGTTTGGTACCAAAGAAGCTGAGGATGATTATAATCTGTCATAACTTGGGCAGACATTCTAGACAGGAAACCACCATCCAAGTCTAAAATTGACAGTGCTGAATTACCAGCACTCCTGCTATTGCCAAAAAACCTGCACTTTTCACATTCACGTGGACAGCTCTCCTGAGCTGCATCATTTCCAAGAGCTCACACTTTGGAGATGCTTAACTCCCCATTGGGAACTTAATGGACCCTTCCAGTTTACACCAGCTGAGTGCCAGTGGGATGTGACATCCTGGGCATTGAAACACAGCTTGCAAAGAACATGTTGTTCCTGATAAAATTCAGCCCCTGAAGGTAGATACCTAAATGTGTTTTCAGACCCTTTTATCAGTGGTATGATTCTCTCTGTGTGCTTTAGTCTCCACGGTGCATAGGTACTGCAACAGTTCCAGAGATAAAATCAAGTGGTGAGGTCTCAGGGCACACAGAACCCACTAAGCAGGTACACCAAGAAGTGCTGGCTGACTGCCTTCTGCCTCGTCTTCCTTTTATTAAAAAGACATAACAAAATACTTCCATTCACAGATGTTATAAATCTTAAGCAGGTCTTACTATAACACAGTGCAGGTGCAGTTCATGATTGACAGACAGAAAGTTTTTCTTATTAAAAAACTCTTGCTATGATTTGAGGTCTGTAGTATGCATATTAACAATTATGATAATATTAAATTCCAATCCAAACTTCTTCAGATAAGCTTAGCTGATTGGCAAATTGGAAATATTGAAGTTTACCACTAGATATAGTTTACTAAAGTCCTGTAAAACAGCCTACATTAGATTCTGGCATTGCTCATATTGACATTTCAGTAGCTGTGAATAAAATAAAATAAACAGATAAACAAGACCATACACCTGAATTTGAGCAGCTTCACAGAAGTCAACACACATCTGTCTTTGTTACAAGCAAAGAAGTGAGGGCACTGGAAAGTGAAGAGCTAAGTGGGTAAAAAAATCCCTAGAAGTTCAGCATTTCTGAGACCATGAAGAGAACTGCACGGAGAGTGAAGGGGACTGTGGGATAAATAAAATTGGCCATCATATTGATTAAAGGAGTAAGTTGTTTATTTTTGCCTTCAGCTCCTGGAATGATAAATGTAGGACTCTGAAAAGTGGCAGAATAATACCATTTGCTTAAAGGCAGCGTGGGCAAAGGGTTAAATAGAAAGACCTCTGCACTGACAGAAAAGAATGGCAATGAAAGTCCCATAATGTGACTTGAGGCTAATCACACACTACATAACATAGAGAGAGGTCATGCACGGTTCCAATGCATATTTAGTAAGCAAGAGAGGCTGTTTTCATACAGAAAGCCCATTTTGGAATGCAGAAGACAGTGGCTAAGTTGCAGCTCTGCCACCGGTGTGTTACTTGCTGTCTTCCTGATTTAACTCTCTGTAAGAGTGAGATAGCAACACCTTTTTATCCATCCTCATAATTTCTGTGGTTACACTTATGACCTTTCATACAAGTCAGGACCTGACTTTAAGAACTTTTAAAATGTGGATCTAAAGAAGATTTTAATCTCTACAGGGGACTGGAGGAAGGAAATGGCTGTGACACAGATCGGGAAGTACAGGGAAATATTGGTGTTTTATTGTTCTGCAAGGGAGGCAGGACTTCTTATACATCAGGACCTCCACCAAGATTTCTCAGAGGTATCAGGACAAAGGACCTCAAAGGAGGTTTTGACCTGGGACAATGGAAATAAAAGGTGGTTCCTTCCCAGCATTTTCCCCATGGAAAAATCATGAACATACCTAACTGCAAACTGAATAGGCTGGAAATGGATGTTTGTGCAATGGGCAGGACAAAAGTGGGAATCAATTTCTGAATACCTAATCACAGAGTGCAGTAGAATGATGATAATGAAAGGATTTGAGATAAAGGGCTTATCACATGCACCAGACACATGTGGGGAAATGTACAGAGTAGTGTACAATGGCCAAAATAAAAAGGTGAGCTGAACAAAACCAGACTCAAGTTGTCAAGGTCAGAGAAAACACATAATGGAGATGCAACAGCTTGGGAGGCTGGAAAATAGTTTTTTCTATCTCTTATTTCTATTCAGATTGTAAAACGTCTTGTCCAAGGCCTCTTCCTGGCTTTGAGAGGCTTTTTACTTTCAGATGAAAAGCTGGATTTTTTGGCTGCCATGACTTGGATTTGAACTTTTTACTTGCCTTATATATTTTTTTTCCTTATTGCAAGGCAGAGAAGCACTGTCTTTCTGGACAGAATGTTGGGCATCTCAAACACAAGTGTGAAAACAGAAGGTTTGCATCTGGAGTGCCAGCTGCAATACAGGAATGAAAACAAAGGTTCTGGATGTTCAATTCCTCGAGCTCGCTGGGTTTTTTTCCTCTTTCTCTGCAATAGATTCTTAAAAGATTGTGCACATGAGGCATGAGGTCACAGGGGTCTTTCCTGTCCCATTCATCTCTTCTCATTCCACTTTCTCCAGCTGTGGTCATCAACATCTGTAGGCTGAGGGTGTGTAGGTTGTCATAACTGTGTATGTAGAACTGTGACACTGAGATAGTGATGATGCTGAAATATATCACCAAATATGTTCATCCCGAGATAACTTTCACATCTACGCACTAACAAGCACTTTCAAAAGTCGGCAAGAAAAGAGAAATTAGGTAGTACCTGCATTTGAAACGCAGACACAGTTTACAAATAACATAGGCATACTAGGTTATGGCTTTACAGGCAGTATGGAGGTCAGAGGGAACATAATTTTTCTTTAATATTTAATGTAAGACATTTGATGTATTATAAAGATTGTGAAACAGTATGTGCACCAGTCTATGTTTATGTTAAAATATATAAATGGACATAACTGAATTTTGATACTTTCATTATCTCTGCCATCTATCATTTTAGCTGAGACTGGAGATGGGAAGTCTTCCTTCCCCATTTGTACCAGCTTTGAATACAAATACAGTCAGAGCTTAAACTGGAGTCAAGCATAAGAAAATCATCTAAAATCCTCAACCCTCCCTAGTGCCTGTGACAAGCTACATCCTTTCCTATAGAATTTAGGAACACCTATTTTCAGTCTAAATTGTCATTTTGTCTGCAGAAGGCTTTAAGGACAAAAAGAAAATAAAGCAGAAATAACGTAAAAAAAAAAGATAGGGAGACAAGGAGGGAGATTAAGATGAGTGAGGCAAAGCAGAGAGAAGTACAAAAGCAGGAGCAGAGCTGAAGATTTGTAGGACAGAAAAGGTGACTGCAATAATGAGCCCCTCAGCAGGCAAAAACCTGCCCTGGATTGTGAGTTACAGCAGCTCCAGGAATCTGAGACCCCAAGCTGGGCTACTTTGTATTCTTCCTGGTGCACCAGTACCAAGATTGCACTTCTAGCTCCCAGCTGCTTCACAGCAGTGCTGGGGATTCAGTTCTGGGAGAAGAACCAAAATATTTGACTGTGTTTGTATGTGCAATGCACAGTAAGTTCCTTTCTTATCTCTGTGAAAAACTGTCAGATGGGAAAAAAATAATCAAGGCAATAAAACCTACCACCAAACTGTCTTACTGAATGTGCAGGCTTTGGCTGGGTAGTTTTAATTCCCTTCCCAGTGGATGGTGTGGGGCTGTGTTTTGGGGCTGTGCTGAACACAGTGTTGATGATACAGAGATGTTTTAGTTGTTGCTGAGCAGAGCTCGCACAGACCCAAAGCCAGGCTGGGGAGGGGCTGGAAGTGCCTGGGAGGGTGGGAGGGGAGACAACCAGGACAGGTGGCTTCAACTGACCAAAGGGATATTGCAGACTTTATGGCATCATGCTCAGGATATAAAGTGGGGGACGAAGGAGGAAGAGGGGAAATTAAACTTCTGTAGTCTTTTTTCTTGTTGGGAGGAAAGAAGGGGGCAAAACTCTTTCTGCAGAAATAGGCTAGGTGTTACATAGCAAGTTGTGCAATGGCTGCTCCACTAAATCTGACTATGATATAGTAATAAAAATTATAAAATATGTACATGTTACTGGCTGGATGGAAAGCCTGCTTGTCTAGTTCTGGAAAATGAATTAATGGCAACTTGTGTTAGTAGACTCAAAGGATTTAAGGTGGAAAGCGAAAATACCATTTGCCCTTTGATTTCTGGATTCCACTCTGTTGATATTTTCAATCTTTTTGCTGCAGCTAAGGGGCAGGTGTCTACTTTGAATGAAGGCTGAGATTCTTATTTAGTTTGTTTCTTGGTTTGTGTTGTTTTTTTTCAATAGTTGGAATTATTGATAAAACAAGTGAGCTGGCAGAAGGAGCCATTTCCAGCGTGTCCAGCATTTTCCAGTCATAGATTTACACACTCCCTCTGTATTTTTTACCACAGATAAAGTTTTCTTATAGAAATTTTAAGACTATTAATAACATATTTTTCTTATTTACCTGCTGCTGATTGCTAGCTAATGCTCTGCAGCTCCATGGAGCACAGGCTGAATACAGCAGTTTGGGACAAAAAACCAGAAGATCAAGACTTTCCAAGTATAATTCTTCACTGAACCTTTTCTTTCCAATACATACTTTGATTTGCATCTCATATACATATGTTTCTACGTTTGTCTCTGTAGTTTTTCAGTTTTAGTTTTAGCAAAGGCCATCGCTGGAGGATTCAGGAAAGTGTTATAATGTTTAATTACTTTCACTCCAAAAAAACATGCTGTGTGTTGTTTGAACAACTAGTTGCTCTATCACTTGTTGTGTCTATTTTTACTAGCGAAAATACCTCGTTATTAAAGTATTCTTGCCTTTTATATATACAACCTTTTGCAAGTCTTGTGAGTGATGCCCTGTGTGAGCATCAGAAGAGTGGAAGAAAATCACATTTCTCACAGCAGGAAGGGGTTGAAGGGAATTTCCTAACTTTGGAGGTTTTTTGAATTATTTTTCCCTTTCTGATACCAGCAGCTGCAGAGCTGTGGGATGTTCATGTAAAGAAGGATGTCAGTGTGGCAGCTTGTCCTCATACTGCAAGACTTCCTCAGCTGTATGAGCTGAATCAATTCTAGGCAGACGATAATGAGTTTCTTGGGTTGGCAACAGGGCTTGGAGTTGGTTTCTGATGCACAGGTGGACTTCTCCATGCAATTTCCTCATAAGAGGACAGAATAATGTTTCATTTTTCAAGCAATAAAAGGATGGACACCTGAGGAACTGGAAAATGAAATTCAATCTGTTTTCCCTCACCTGATATTTTATTCATGCTAATGTAGATCCCGACTTTTACTATAAGATGTTAGTTAGAAAGCCAATCTAGAAAAGTACTGTGTCTAATTAATTTTTTCTCTTTTTCTTTTTTTACCTTGTTGGCTTCTTGCAAGTTTAGCAACTTCCAGAGAGACACCTGGTCCTGGTCTAAACCAGTCACAGAGATGAAGAACCCAAAGACAGCAGTGAGATAAGAGTCAGTAGGACTGGGAAGGAAGCAGTTTATCCATGACTGGGAAAGGAGTAACTTTTCCATGACTCTTTCATTTAACATTTCAAAGTATTTTTTTAAAGTGTCATTCAGCTAAAACACTTGGCAATTTTCCAAATTTCATGTTACACACAGAAAATAAATTAAGTTTACAAAACAGAAGAAAATAAGAATTTAATTGCAGAAATATCAGAACAGGAACTTCCACAGTATCACCCTCAAGTTAGAAGCAAAATACCTACAAAAGCTATTTTTTTCTCAGAGTATGTTCAGATTTTAGAAAGCAGCATTTCTGCTGGAAACCCAGTTGAAAAGTCTCATGGGCTGGAAACAATGATAAGATAGTCAAAATTAGTTATAAGAACTAAGCTCACAGTCCGTGCATTTACTTTGTGGGCTGTGTGTTCATGCTGCCAAAACCATTTCCAACACCATTATAAGTACCTGACCTTCTTTGCGGGGACACAGTAGGGATTTATCCGCTATTTATTCATCTGAAGCCACACTTCAGATGTCCTGTATCACACTTAGCAGAGAATCCTTTCTTTATTTTCCAGAGCATTCTGGGGGTGTTCCCTATTCCAACTATTTACCTGTCTCAGGATCTTGTACAAAATGTTTGTCAAGAGATAACTTGATCAAAGCTGCAGCCTGGCAGAACTGTATGACCAGGGCAGCAAAACTGAATTTCCTTTTGTATATTTCAAAAAGTGCTGTTCTAAGCATACTTAACTTTCAAATGTAATTTTTCTATGTGTTTCTAAATAACTAAGAAAGATCCAGCCTCATCCCTTCATAAGGAAAAAGAAAAAAGCTTTAACATTGAGCTGATTTGAGTTGGAGAGATGGTATAAGCTAACTCTGGAGAGAGGACCAAAACCCTCTCATAAATTAACAAACTGTGATGTGCTGTAGTAAGTAGTTATCCCTGTCCAGATTTCTACTTTTTTTTTTTTTACACACCATTTGCCACGTAACAATTCCTGGCAGAACACAGCACTTGTCCTAAGATTCATGAAAACTTAATGGAGCTTGATTTCAAAAGCACGGAGACAAACATAGGTGGTGGAAGAATATCTTAACATAGAGTGTTTTGTAAAAACCTCCCGTGTCTCATAAGATAATATCTTACAACATTAATTTTGTCCCTGTTTTCTGTTAGCTCCATCCTGCCACATTATCTTTTAATGAATCTCTCTTCCATTTTGCTGACCTGATTAGTGACAAATCCATTTTCCTGTTTCAGGGGATTGAGCAGACACAACCTGCAGAAGACATCCACATTTCCAGATAACATCCAGTCAAGAGGCCTCTCTTCAGTCTAAATCTTTCCAATTGAACAGGATGATCCCCTGCTGCCATTCTGGATAACCCCACAAAATCATGGCTGATGTAGAAATGGAGGAACAAGACTAAATGTTGCCACCTGTCAGTGAACTGGAAGGATTTATCAGATCAGCCAAAAATGGATAAAAAAGAAAATAAAGAGAAATATCCATGGTCACAATGTTGTTCACTCACAGCAGTGGTGGGTCAGATCCCCTGCTATCCATCTTCCCTCCTACTCTATTTTTATCTCTGACATCCTTCACCTGAATTTATGTAAATTTATGTAAATTTAAATAGACATTGACAGAAGTTTTCCTCCTAGGATGTTGAAAATTTTCAGATTTTACCATCCATCCTTTAATATCATACTATGGCAACATTAGAATCATCCAAATTTCATTTTCTGTGGACACTGGAGCCTGGAGAGCTGTGTGCTGAAAGATAATTTTCATTGCTAAGAAAATGTGTCACATTTTTTTTATAGTGCAGATATCCTAATAATAAAAAAATGTATTGTCTCCACTTGGAATAATTAAGTACACTTTAATTAAATCAAAACCTCTGAGTTTATAAATGATTTGAAATATTTTTGTACCAAAGCCATTTTTGGAATATTTGGTCTTTACAAAATTAAGGCATTTCTGCTTGTACATAAAATTAAGAAAATCACTCAGAAAATACAGAGTTTAAAAGTCTGTAGGGGTGGTAGATCACAGATCTTTTAAAGGTCATTGCTTAGATTTCCCCCAAAGTCATCTGAGCCTTATTTTGGATCAGTCTGAGAACTTGGGTTTGTCTCTTGGTCACTTTCCTGGAACTTTGGAAGAAAACAAGTTCTATTCCTATGCCATTTCTCACCTATTTTACCAGAATGCAGGTTAAAAATTTACCTAAGCAACAGCTTTAGAGGACATGTAAAGAAGGATAATCTGATCCTCAGAAAGAAAAAAAAAAAAATCCAGATCAAAATCCAGTAAAAAACAGCTCAAACTGGGCTAATATTCAGCCACCTTAGTTTAAGGAGAGGGTGGAACATATTCCTCAGAATTCATGGCATCATTTCATTTCATCTTTACACTAAGTGACAGTTTCACAGGCTTAGCAAGTGCATCTGGGCTAAAACACCATTTCATAGCAAATGCCCTGGAGAATCAGCTGGTGTTTTAGTTAATAAAGCAATTATCAGCAGAATTTGGATAATTCAGAGAGATTTATAGCTGGGAGTGAAGGAAGCTATTTCCCACTGACCTGATACTGGAATTTCATCACAACACGTGGCTACTCTGCCACAGGTGCCTACCTATAAAACTGATATAATGACACTTATCTTCCCATGCAACATCAATTAATGTATTTCCTCTGTCAGACCCTTCACTAAGTCCCTTAGTACCAGCTCTGGGTAGGAGATAAACACTTCCATGGACTCTACAAGGCAGGAGATGTGTCAGGCTGCCCACCTCCATAAGCTGGAGCTGTATCCTCTTTTCATTTTCCATAGCTGCTTTGTCCTGAATGACAAGAATTAGAATTTAATACCAGGGAAAACAAGCAGACATTTAGTTAGACAAATGTTGTATTTCTGGTGCCAAAGATTTGCTCCCTCCTGTATCTACATTCCATATTTTTTTGGTTACTTAAAAGAGAAAGAGAGAGAGAAAACCCAAATAAACCTGATGGAGTTTTCTCTGTAGTATCCATGACTGACAAGGTTACTTAACAGGATTTTTGCTGTAATGCTTTTCCACCCAAAACCTGCTAAAATCAATTTATCAGCTATCAACCAGCTATCTTCAATTTATTAGGGTTTAAAAAATTCTTTCTGTTACCCTATTTTTCATTTCGGGAATTTATAATTGGCAAGAAGAGGGCAGTGAATCCAGTAAGTTTTGAGCAAAGCAGTAATGTCTGAGAGGATCTCAGTGCATAAATGCATCCCATTTTTATTTTCATTTTTTAAACATGGGGACAAATGTGAAGACTTTACTAACACGGTGCTGGGCTTTATGCATAAGACTGGATCATGTAACTATTGAAAACTATTAGATCTTCCCAAAGTAGCTGGATAAATGCGCATACAGCTCAGCTGTGCCACAAATCAACACCACATTTTCCATTCAGCGTGTTTGTGCTGATCACAGCTTTCAGTCAGGTCAATCTCATCTGCTTTGTTTACTAAACACCACAAGTATCACACCATGCCAGTTTTTATTGATTTGAATTTTATGCAATTCCACTGAATGCTACAAAATGCTATGGCTGAGTCTGGCACTTCAGATTAAAGCTGCCAAAAGCCGCATATAAACAGCAATATTTTTAATTTAAAAAAAAAAAGGATTTAAGGGCTGCTGTGACAGCAGGCTGAATGGTCACTGCAGAAGAGGCTCTTGTTCTTAGCTGATGCTCTGTGTTATATGCTGTATCCCCAAATTCTGCCTGGGCCTAAAAATCATTATCTAAAATCAGTCCACCGTCTTGAAACATAGTCCTGTATCCTGCTAGCAGCCAAAATGCAAGTTTGCAGGTCAGCTGCAGAGAGGGAGAAAAAAAAAACCCACAACCTAAAACTTGAGGCTGTTTAGCACAATTAGATGCAAAAGGATTCACCTGCCAAGGACCCCCAGCTCAAAGCCTGCAGGTGGTCACCACCCCAGGGTCATGTAAAACAACCTCCTAAAGGTTACCACAGCTTCTTATAAAAGTGAGCTAATCTGGGCAGGTTTCTGTACCACCCTGGGCCTTACACAGTCCCTCGGTCAGAATCATAAGTCTTATACAATGCCAAAAGTTCACTATTTGAAAATAGCAGAGATGTTTGTGAGAATTATTATGAGACTCAAGCCAGCCAAAAAATACTCCTGTTATTTCCTTGTTAGAGCTGTCAATTCTTTAGGGAAAAAAAAAAAA
>VZTE01001223.1:197896-229663 GCA_013397775.1 Eulacestoma nigropectus
AAAAAAAGGCTGTATGTGTTCAAACTCAAAATTTATTACGGTGCTTAGAGACAAATAATTTGGAACCAAAACTCCATTTTTGCGTGAGCATCAGCCAAATCTCTTCCAATTATTGCTTGGACTGCAATGAGACATTCCTTTCTGAAATCATGCTGTTTTCCAGAGTGCTGACACACGAAGTCCCAGGTGAACTGCAGTAATGGATTGTTAGTTCCATGAAAATCGGGGATCAGACTGCTTTCCTTTTCACTTGTATTTCACTGTCTAAGCTGACTTGGCCAAGATCCCTCCATATGAATCTTTCTACGCTCATTACTTATATCATGAACATTAAATCATTGAGATGTCAGTCATGAAGTTCTTCCCAACTGGATAACCTCATTTGACCTACAAATGTGCCACACGTGGAAAACAGACCCATGACCTTACCTCAAATTCATTGAGCTTAACTGAATTCAAGGAAGTTCCAGATTGGGTCCCTGTGGTGCCAAGTTAAAGATTTTACATCTGGGAAGAAGGAGCAAGTCTGAAAGTAAAACGTAAGAGCTTCCATTGCTTTCCCAAAGAACGTCAGTTTGGTTGTTCATTTAGAGAAACAAGGCGCTGCCAGTCATCAGCTGAGTACTTTAGCACCTGTTATGAGCATCAGCACACAATCTGGAAAATGACAAAATGACAGCAGAGCTCCCGAGTGATCTGAAATGCTTTGTACAATTTAGTCATCTACTCCCAGGCTTGGGGACACAGAACAAGCCAGAGAGTATCCAACCCCTCCTGCACTGTGCACTCTTCCCCTCTGGAAAGTGTGTTAGAAAACAGGTCTGAAAACACTGGGTGTTTTCCCTGATGTTTTGTTTGCCCACTCCTTTTAAAACTCACAAGCATTGTGGCCAATCCCTCTGAAAAGGCTCATGTTTCAAACTGGAAAAATGATGGTTAAACCAAAACCCACGTCTTCAACAGAGGCAGAAAAATCACTAATCTCTACGGCATCCCCTCAGATTCACTGCTCTGAGATTTTCTGGAGGCTCCTTTACCTGTATTAGCCTCCAAAACAGACCTTCTTTTAGGATTATTAGACAAATCACTATCCTATCTCCTTGTCTCATTTGCACCTGCTCTCCTGCATTGTGTTCAGTTACAGAGCTCAGAGCGTGGCTTTCCTGAGGTAAAAATCAAATGCAGGGCACAAGGAAAGGATTTTTTTGCGTGTTTGAGACAGAGAAAAGTGGAATGGGCTTGCTTATGACAAACATCCCTAGGTTAATTAAAATAAACTCGAAATTGCTTTTCATCCCCAAATCAAATATTTAATTTCAAATTCTGTATTGTATTAACCCTTCCATTTATTTTATATTTTAAATGGAACTTAATTCTTAAAACAATTTTTTACAGCACCAGCATAAAACACCATGACATTTTTAATATTTCTTATAAATTTTTAATGTAAATTTTCACCCTACTTCTCTAACAAGTAGTTGGAATAACTTATGCTCTTCAGACAAATTAACTTTTGAAAATACTTACTCATCTGTATGTAACTAAAATGGATACTCATGGTTACTCAAACCATGGATACAAATGGTTACTCAAACTCAGCACAGCTGAAGAGAAAAATAGTATTTCTTCTCTTTGGCTTGTATTTGAAGAGTTATTGTGATGGTCCAAATGTAAAAAACCAACAACAAATCCTCCAAACAAATGAAAATAAAACAACAATAACAACAAAACCAACAAAACTCCTAAACAATGTAATTTTATTATTTTTTAAATTTGCCTATATATCAACAGATAGCAATGCTGATTTCAGAATAAGATCTTGTAACTATAATGAAGATACTTTTTTTTTTTTTAACTTGAAGATAAATTCTAAGAGAAGAATATTCATAGTCACACTAAATCTTATTTTGGCATCCTGGACGCTTCTGTTTAAACTACTTTAGTCACTGATTTCTTTTACAGAAATATCCTGACAGTCATTTCAAGAGGCATTTGTGTCAAGCTGTGAGCCAGCAAAGCACTTAACTTGGTGTATTTAATAAAATACATCTTCAATTGAAATCACTGTGCCAGCCTGCAAGCTTAAACATAAGAATGTGCTCAACTGCTCTGATGAATTACAACAGATCAGACATTTTATCATCACTGGAGTCAGGAGAAGTCTTCAAATTTGTCACTTCTTCCCTCTTTTTAGCCTGTTGTTTAAGTGAAGCTTTATAACTGGAAGGTTTTGGACTGTGATCCGTCGCTGGAAAAATGTGGAACATGAGATCTTTTGATCACTTAGTTTTAACTTCTGAGTAACAGTAATAGATTTTTGCAAACAATCCTCCCTTTGGCTGTCTGAGATAGTGATTTCCAGCCCAGCAGTTGCTTTGATGGAGTCACCAGCTTCTCTTTTTGTCAGCAGGTCAAAAATAGGTGAGGTGTGACACCTTGAAGTCAGCCCCTACCACCAAAGCTTTAAATCTGTACGGCTGCGCTCTGTGCAGGAGATGAGCACAGAGTCATTCTGCATCCCTGGGATATTGCTGGGTTTGGAGTAGTGGCTCAATACCTTGCAAAGTCTGCGGAGTTTCATGCACGTCAAGTTGCCCTTTGTCCCTCAGTGCCTCCAGGGTGAGTGGTTTGTAGCTTTCAAGCAGAGCAAAACAGCCAGGGACTGTCTGCCTTCCCATAACACAGCTGCATGATGTTCACTCCCTCTTTTGTAAAATCATAGAATCATGGAGTGGTTTGGGTTGGGAGGGACCACAGAGATCACACAGTTCCAACCCCACTGCCACAGGACACTTTCCACTATCCCAGGGTGTCCAAGCCCCGTACAACCTGGTCTTGAACAATTCCAGGGATGAGGCAGCCACAGCTTCTCTGGACAACCTGTGCCAGGGCCTCACCACCCTCACAGAATTTTTTCCCATTGCTGATCTAAACCCACTTTCCCACTGATTTAATTGATCCACTGACTTATCACAGTGCTGTGTAAGACTCGAGCAATACTAATGATGTCAAGATCATTGAAGGTGTGATCCTCTATGAAATTAATTATCCAGAACAGGACATCCCCTGACCTCAGTCACCCAGGAGTGAAACAGAACAGCTTTTACCTGAATATCTGATGCCAAAACAGAGGAAAAGGGTAAATCACCTCCTGTGATACTACAGTGTCTGTATCACAGACACAGCAAAATCACAGCAAAAGAGTTTAGCTAAAACACATAAATCTAGAGACAGCTGTGGCAGAATGATTTAGCTGCAAGGCCAAGGCATAAAGAATGTTTAGATATGCAGCTTCTATCAACAAGTTATGCAACCAGGTACATAATTATTTGGGCTTACAGGCACTTTTTGAGATATTTTTCATGGAAACTAATAAGACTAAAGGTAGAGATGACTACAGAGAGAAAAATTTGAGGGGGTTTTGCCTTTTTGTCATAAAATTCCACACATCGCCCAGGATTTTTTATTCCATTAGTCTTTTTTACGATGGAACGTTGAATATGAGTGCTCTAGAGAAATTCTTGCCTTACAATAGATTGAAATTGAAAAACATTAAAGTTTATGGCAATAATTCTTCAAATTATAATTGCCTTTCTATACCAGAGATTTGTTTTTTCATGCAAAGCTATCAAATGTTTAATAGCAGACCTTTGCATAAAAGCACTTTTATTAAACAAAATGTAAAAATACAGCTGCTTACATTATTGGCATCAATCCCTTGGAAGCTGGCTGATAGTGCAATTACTGCTTATTTCTAAGGGAGAAGAATAGAATAACTTTAGGAAGTATATTATTTGATATTTTTCAATATCATATAAATGTAAATGTAAACAAATTATTCCTGGAAAAAATGAAGGTATGTAAAGAACAAAATAGTGGTTTCTAGTTTATGGCTGCAATATTCTCATCTGCTGCATTTGTTCACCCACTCCAGCAAGAGGCTGAACACTGTGAGAGAGTGACAGAGAGCTCTGGGAGACCTTTTGGGAAGCTGTCTCAGGGAAAAATGCTCTGCACCAACTCATCTCTTTGCTTTTGAGTGACAGCAGACCTACATCTCAAAGAAGGAAGCCTGAACATCTCCTGGCAACAGAGCATCTGCTCTGTAAAGCTGCAGGTCAGAGCTTTGCTGCGAGTTTTTCAGTTGCGTGATTGGAAATTCTCAGCTGTGATGCAGAAGTCATCTTGCAGCGTCAATGATCAGTCATTAAATTTTCCTCCTGCTTTTAAAAAAGCCTGAAGATTTTTTCATTTTTCATGTTTTAGATAAAACACACTGGAAAGAAAATTTGGTTGTCAAACTTGCAGTTTACAAGAATTTTATATGGGAGCCTCAAGTTCATATCCACTCCTTAGGGGAAAAAAAAAAAAAGGTGATAATATTACAAAGAATAAAGTTAGTCTAATGGCAAATCACTTAAAAGAGGAATTCTTCAGTAGAAACTTGTGGCTAAATCCTAGGTTATCAGCATCTGGCAGGAAGCAAGCACTTCCTACTACATGCACTATAGGAGAAATGCTGAAAAGTACATAACTGCATCTTTTTATCTGTTTATTCACTGACCTTCTCATTAGACTTTTCTCTTTGAATTATGAGGTTCTGCTTTTCCTTCTAAGCCCAGAGCAGAGGTTTCCCTATTCACATATCAGGAAGTGCTTTTCTGAGATGCTTGGAAATGGCTGCCTGGGCTGGACTTTGAGTTTGAGCGATGCTTTTCCTGGGAAGGGCAAGATGAGTGAATGGAAGGTTACATGGCTCCAAGGTTTGCGAGGCACTGAATGTATCATGTATGTGTGTCTGGAGAAAAGTGCCAGCACCAGCGTTTGGACCCATTCCCAGGCTGCTCTACATCTCTTGTCTCATCAGGGATAACCTGGTTTGCTTCCCTTAATTTATTCACATTGTCAGGGATGGCACATGGGCATGGAAAACTACTGGACATGACGAAGAAATTGTTGGATGTGACATACGGAATTATCTCAGGATAATACAACATGTTGACAGAAGCTGCAGAAGGGGTTGTGAAGGGTGACAGCATTTCAGAGGAGGTGAGAGAGGAAGTTATGTCAGTAAATGGGCAAGTTCCATAGATAATGGGAGGGGAGTATTTGGGACCTTTCTAGGAGTAAAGCCTTATAGGAGAATCTAGGTAACCATGCTAGTTATACCGTGCAAGATCAGCTTAGCTAGGTAACCATCCCAAAAATACCAGATGTGGGTGAGGAAGCAGCAGTGGGGACAAAAGTAGTTAGGACAGGTTATTTCACAGAATCACAGAATCTTAGAATGCTTTGGGTTGGAAGGGACCTTAAAGACGATCTCATTCCAACCCCCCTGCCATGGATGCCCCAATCCTGTCAGGGTTCAAGGCCAGGTTGAATAAGGCCTTGAGAAACCTGGTCTGGTGGGAGGTGTCTCTGAACATGGCAGGGGAATTGGGACTAAATGATCTTTAAAGTCTCTTCCAACCCTTTAACATTCTATGATTCTATAATTCTGTGGGCAGGGACACTTTTCACTAGACCAGGTTGCTCAGAGCTCCATCCAACCTGGCCTTGGACACTTCCAAGGATGGCACAGCCACAGCTTCTCTGGGCAGCCTGTGCCGGGGCCTCACCGCTCTCACAGGGAAGAACTTTGTACAGTTTATCTGGGAACAGATTGGGGTGGAGAAAGGGAGGTACAAAGGCAGAGAAACATGGAAAAAATAATAAGATATGAAATAATACCATTGTGCTGATCCAGGAGTGAATACAAACTGCTTTTCTGATCAGGAAAATCTGATCCTGGCTGGCGGAGTATCCAGAGAGAGGGAAGGAGCATCCTGGCATCACTGTGTCGGTGACAGCACCATTTCATAGCACGTGCAGTGAACAGTGCCCGTGTGAAGGCAGCTGTGCCCTGAGTCTGGGCTGTGCTGAGCTCTGCATCTCACAGTGCTTCAACCATTCAGAACCAGGTTTGCTGCACAAGAGAAGGAACCACAGACAGGATAACTATTAGGATTTGTACTGTATATTGATGTTCCTCTCTCTTATTGATCTTATTATTCCAGCGCTTCCCGTTGTTCTCTATGGTAGCACTTCAATATTTATAAGCTGTATTGATTGCTTGTATTTTTTCCTGCTATACATCAGAACTCACCACTGCTAGAACATTAATTTGCACTGACAAGACAAATGCACACATAGAAAAATGAGATATTAATGAAACCAACACCTCAGGCTGTATGTGCCTGCACTCAGTAGTGTAAAATGCGTTGTCTAAGTTGCTTGCAATTCTAGTTCTTCTTGCCTGCAAGTTTGGGTGCTTTTTTTTATTATAGAGGAATAACAAGGATTCTTCCTAATGCCTTTCATAACTCAATGTAATGTGCACATATATTATTAAAAAATGAATGAATTGGAGAACTGAAAGTATTGTGGGCAGGGAGGGACAAGTAAACTCACCCTATATGAAATTAATTTCAAATATCAAAGCTTCTAGCCTTTCTGTTGCTTTTGATAAACAGGCTCAAAAATAGTAAGGTGATTAGGAAAACAATGGCAAAATGAAGCCTTAAATCAAAAGAGGTGGTTGAGAGACCAAAACTTGGGTTGATGAGGTTCTGAAATATGCAGAGTGCACCTGATTTTCTGAGACCTCCGCTCTGCATTTAGTGCAAATATTTTAAATGAATCAACCATATTTTCAGGATTTTGGGAAAGATGCAGGACTTGATTCCAGACTGAGATGTTTGTGTCAGTGCCTGATTTTAGCAGATCACTGCAAAATCTCAGAGGAATGGCCCAAATCGCAGAGTTCAGAAACATCAAGGATCTGGCCTGTCAGGATGCAATCCCACTCCAAACTGAGAGTTGCCTCGCTGAGCTGGTTCCCTGGAACTCCCCATCCTGACATGGATCACAGATAGTGAGGGGCAAAGAGCCAGAATCTTCTCTCGACCAGGAGCACATCAATGTGAATAACTCCTTCCCAGCTCAGAGGTGGCTTGTGCTCCTGCTGGAATTTAGTCTGTCTCAGCTCACCAGTACAAAAATTACTTTCTAAGGCCATTATTGTCACAGTACATCAAGTTCTTACTCTCACACATTTTTTTTTTTAGCCAGCTGGAGAGAGAGCATAATCTTTCTAGCCAAAGGCCTAAAGGAGTGAGCACAAAAGACTAATCTTTCTGCTGAAGAACTCCCTTTTTGCCAGACTTACAGAACATTTTCTCTAGTATTCCTGCCCTCAGTCAGGAGGTCAACATTGCTGTGACCCTGTGCATGCTGAGCTGTTCTCCTGCAGATTTAAATAAAACACCCCAAAGGAAATTCTGAAGTGGAATCACAGAACACAAGTGATTCTTCTTTTTTAACGTTAGTATTTAGGTAAGTACTGCAGACTTTAATTATAAGAAGGTGGAGGTATTATTGTGAGGTCTTGACATACAGCGTCTATGGATTTGGGTTCACTTCAGTGACAAACCAACTAAGAATTAAATATGCTAAAAATAGTTAAGAGTAACATTTTATAGAGGAATAATAAGAGGAGAATAAATTGTGATGCAGTACTGAATTTGAATTTGGAATATGGTTCATTTTTAAAAAACCTGTGCAAGGGTTATAGAGCTGCTTTAGAACAGAATCTGCCATTTCAGAAATGCAATTAAGTCATCTTACTCTGTCCTCTAAGTTGTAAAATTTCCATTTAAGCAAAACACATCTAGGCAGCACACACAGTGAAAAAAAGGTCCAAAAGGAGTAAGTCTGGGTAAGAACACTGGATGTCTGCTGAATGTTTTGAAAGATGGATTTGGTCCATATTGTGAAAGTTAATACAAAATGAGCTCCTGCTCTCCGAGAGAGTTCCATCAGCTTTCATTGCTAAGCCTGACCCCAAGTGATAACATATTAATGATGGCTTTGGACTCAGTCCTTCCAATGAGGGTTTTATCCACAGCCATCAGAATAAAAATCCAGCAGTGGAGGCCAGAGTCCATGGAGTTATTTAGTTATAATATAGTCTATTGATTTCATTAAAATATATGCTAATTATCCCTTATTCTTAACAATCATATTGGAAGGAAAGTTTCAACTATGTAAACTCAGTACTGTGTAAAACAGAAGAGATTGTCTTTCTGGAGGGATTGACTAGCAATAATGAAGATATCACAGAATTATTTGATGAGGCTATTAGCTGGACCTTTTTGAAAATGCCTTGTTTGTCTTCTGTTAAAGTGCTTAGTTTGGAAAGGTTTTTCCCTCCAGGAACCCAAGGTTAAAATTTGCATAATTATCCTTCTTTTTTCAGCACTTGTAATTATTAATCTTTTATATCTCAGTCATGATGAACACGGAAAAAACCCTGTAAAGCTGTCTGTAATACAGTGCTGAACTATGCCCATTGCAGAGAATAGTGTTTGGTGTTACATCTGACTCTGTGGACCTTGTAGGACCCAAAAGTGGTTCCACACAGCTGAATCAATTATCATGTTATAAAGCATGAAAAAAAGGATTCCTTTCAAAAGTAAGTCTAATGACACTCAGCACTCAATTTCAGCCCAGCATGGATTTCTTTCTGGCACACAGTAGCAATTTTTTTGTGAGGACAGTGTTTGAAAGTAAAACCAGTGTCCAAGGATTATTTACTTAATTGTAGCAGAACCAATTAACTAATTGTAACAGGAAACCATAGCTTGCTAGAAAAATAGTTGACAGAAAAAAAAGCCAGAACAAGCAAGTGGACAAAGAGTTTATTATAAACAGGAGGAAATGGAGTGTGGAAAAAACAGTGGTTTAATTTGCATCTTGGCGGCAGGGACAGGAACATAAACTAAGCTGAAGTCTTCAAAATTCCAGATGAGAACTATGACCAAAGCTTCACTTTCTAGCCACTGCTGTCGAAGGTACCCCTTCTGCTTGCAAGGAGCTAATTAATTGTTATTCACAGAGATTTTTGTCTATAGTTAACAGCCTCCTACCCACTTACTCCTGCTAGTAATGTACACATTCTCTCTCCCAAAACAACCCAACTGTGAATCTCCAGACTGATCTGACATGACTCAGTTCTGTTCTAATATGGGTACAACCAAAAGCCAACATGAATACATTACACTCGTAGTCCACAGCTAGTATAAGTTTTTTTTCTCTTCATTAAAAAGCTGTGGAAGTCTTACAACTCTCTTAATTCTGTGTTTGAATCAGGAACTCCTCATTAGGTGCTATTAAAAAATAAACTTATCTGCAGCTGAAAGAGCTAAACCATGAAAATTCAGGACCAAAAATGACATGGGGTCTGCAGCAATTAATAAGTCACCTAAGCCAAAATGACTGGGAAGCTCTGGCAGAAAACCTTACTAACTTTTCATGTCCTGATGTGTGCAGAAATAGTGAAAGCTTTTGAGATACCTGCAGTTCTTGAGATATGAGCTGTCCACCAAAAAAGGCAGTATTAGTATAAGGCAGGCTGCAGTGTGCAGCTGTTGTTAAACCAGGAGAGTGAGGGGATGTTTGTGAAAGACAGAAAATAATAATAATCTATTTTCGCAAGCAGACGGAAATTTACACACCTACCCTGCCCTTGTATTCCCTGTTGCTCAGCTCCCCATGAGGTTGTGCTGACCAGGCTGAAATTCCATAACTCCTAACTCAAATCTTTTAAAACACTGTGTGAAAAACCTGAATGCTTAAGAGACCATCCTGGGTTTCATTGTGAGGGCCAGGCACTCAAGAGTTTGGTGCTCCAATTCACAGCTTTTAAAGACCAAAGTCTTAATCCTGGATTCAGGCCTAAGTAATTAATTGCAGCAAAAGTTTAATACTAAACCAGTTCTTTAGCTATTGCACATGCTTTTTATTCAAGTGCAAATCATTATCTTCACTCTACCTCTATTTCTTATTCAATCTTTAAGCAAAAATGCAAATTCAAATACACCACTAACATTTCTTCCCAGCCTTAGGACTTTTTTGCTGCATAATGAACCACTACTACAAATGCAACATTTCATTTAGACAACACTGTAGCCACATTTTCTTATTCAAAATTATAATATTTTTCATTTAAAATATAAACCAAAACAAGAAGACATTTGACCAAAGTCCTGTAGGAATGCCAAGAAAACACATTTTAAATGAATGTTTTAGGAGTTTGGGTTTCTTCTTCTGAGTGTTGATATCCGTGCACCAATTTCACCGTGAAGATGATACAATTATATGTATTAAATATGCTGATTTGAAGACCAGCAGGATGATCTGATCATTGTTCTTAGTTTTAACACTTCTTAAAAGAAACCAAAATAACGTTCAGTTGTAAGAATGGCATGAATAAATCTGTTAAGTAATTTGAGAAGCATTTAATTAGTGGAGCATACATAAAATTGAACATCTCCAACAAGGAAAATGGAGCAAGAACTTAAATCTCGTTGGCACTTTGTTACGCCAGAGTGATGAGAACTCTGCCTTGTTTCGCAGCTAAGTTAAAACCAGGTTTGTTCAGAATAGGTGAAATCCTGATTCTAGTAAACCAGGGAAATGCACAAGATGTCTGCAACATGGTTCAGGAGTTTACCCCTTTAGGTTTCTTAATATCCAGAGGCTTTAACAAATTATGTAAATCCTTGTATCTACTGCAAAATGTACTAATGTGCAGGCATGGGAAGCCATCTCATTTCCCACCATTATGACTGCAACCTGCAACTGTTGCCTGGAGAGTCTGGCTGGAACGTGTATTGATTCTTCCACATGGGGATAAAGGTAAAAGCTGTTGGACAGGACTCTGTTTTATGAAATAAAATTCTAAATCAGTCCAAACAACACCAGTAACAGTTAGATGCATAATGAAGATAATGTCATCACAGAAGTGTAGAACAGAGAAGATGTTCTCTTGGCTGTGGCCTGGATAAAGCCTCTTGCCTAAATTCAGGCTGACATATGAAATGTCAGTCCCAGGAGTCTTCCTTTCAAGAAGTCCTTCAGTATCAGGCTAGGCAGTTCGCTTTTGTAAAGGAAATCTGATGGTTCATTCAACTATCTTAAAGTAAGCATTTTCCACTAAAAATTTCATATTTCCAACAGAGAAGTCCAACAACAGCTTGTAATTGGTATTTTCACAGCACACTGCCCCAGACGTAATGTATCCAGGGACAACAATCCATGAAAGGAAATCAGCTTGTGAAGGAGACTAGGAATTTGAGAAACTTGACACTAAGATTGCAATTTAGTGTTGCGGTGGCCCAGTCCACCTTTGGGATGCGGATCCAGCAGGGCATCCAGTGGGTGGACTTTTCTGCCCAGGAGAGAGATGAGGAGGGCGGTCCCGAAGATCTGACCATGCCCTAGAGACGCCACTCCATGAAATCTCCTCCCCCATTCTCCCTTTGTTCTCTCCTACCCTCATGTTTATGTTAATAAGTTCTCGAAGGTTCTGTATAGTTTGGTTCCCCATTGGTTCATTCAAATTTGTTCCTCCCTAATCCCCTTACCATTGGTTAGCTGTCACCGTATGTCATTTTCCCATTGGTTTATCCCTTTGTTCCGCCCCTTTCCGTGCTGTATAAAATCCCCTGTAATCATTACTTTGGGCTCTTTTGTTGCCCTTCCCTCCTTGCTGCTTGGTTCTCTCGTCCCTCCGGGCAGGGAATAAAGGCTTGGACTGCTGCAACAAAGAGTCCCTCTCTCCTCTTTTACCTTCGCCTGCTCGCTACAATTACACCGACTGCTGCCAGCTCTATTGTGAGCCCATAGGCAGACTGAGGAGCGGCACTCAGGCTGCCGCACCAGTTGTCACGCTGCCGAGGCACCTCAGACAAGTCGCCTGCTTGGTCACCGGGCGGTCAAGCGGTCAGCAACAATTTAGCATTTCGGAAAGTCAAATGCAGCTTGGCATTTTCACTTCTTAAGTTTCAAAAGAATCTCATTTCATTCTCTGCATCCATGGATCATGTCACCTTATCCTTTTTCTTACCCTTCTCTCCCTTCTCCCATTAAATATACACATATATGTTGCCTCTAGAGGAAAGAATCATGTCCTCTACATATGTGAAATGGAAATTATAGATTCTGTCTTTTAAAATAAGGAAGTCTGATTACAAACAACAAAGTCTATTCACTACTATTTAAAATCTAAGACACACAAATCCCTACAAAAATGTATGAGGGTAAAGGTGACATTGAAAAAATCTGAAGAATTAGTTCCTTTTTCCCTATAGACACCTATATCCATTGCTATGGATTTCAATAAAAAGACTTTAGGTAGCATATCTTGTACCAAACCCTATGAAATTCCTTCAGCACATAGGTCCATTCTAATAAAAATGAGCAAACAGGCAGGACAAAAAGAGGGATTGGGAACTGACTTCCAGCTGATTTATGTACATATTTTCTATCCCAGTGAAAGATGGAGAAATGAATGCATTTAAGAAAGCTCACACTGGACAGGTTTAGAAGGAAACTGAGGGTATGTCTCCAGATCACAGGGGGTGTGATGGGGTTTCTCCACCAGAGAAATGGGGCTTTCCTGCTTGCTCTCAGGAAAAAGAGTAATTAGAGATATCAGATGCAGTCACTGTGATTGGTTGCAGCATTGATTGAAGGATCCTGAGAGAAAATAGCAAGCTAGCTCCTAAGGTTGGCTATTCATCATATAACATTTATAAGCAGCTCCATAAAAAAGGTTAAGTATCTGGATAAAACAAGACATTTAAATATTGCATGTTAACTAAAATAAAAAAAACCCAAAACAACAAAAAAACCTGAAAAGATAATTTCAAGAAGAGTTAGATAATAGAAATATATTCACATTATCAATCATGGTAAAGGGAAGATAGAGAAACATCACCAAAATATAATTTTCAGCCTAGTTGCAACACTTGTTTAAGAGTTCATGATCTGAAAACCGCAAGTTCAAAAGGTGTCCCATAGAATTAAGAATTGGTGGGTCTCATTTATACATGACTTGGAAGACATCTAAAGGAAAGGAAGAGCTTTATCAGTCAGGGGCATCCTATCTCTCATCTTTTCTATTGTTGTAGTCTTGGATATAAGTACAAGAACCCTTTAGAAAAAAGAAGGTTTTCTGCCCTTCTCACCTCTTCTTTCTTCAAACAGTTGTGTAGATCTTAAAATATGAATAAAAACCCATGGGGCCAATTTTTCAAAATGAAGAGGCTGAGTTCCACCTCTTGACTTTGCTAAGTCAGAGTTCAGTGAGACTCCTCTGAAGACAAGAGAACCCTGAGCTCACCTGTGGATCACGAGCATTGTGGTGGCCAGAGGCCTGTGCTCAGAGAGCGTCTTCCAAGAGGTGCTTTGTTCTGGGGCTCACAGAAAGTCAAATGCCTACCTGGTTTAATGTTTCAGAACACTCACTTCCATGAGGAGCCATGTCTTGCACTGGCTGATCTGTGCAATAGTCTTTCCCTTTTCTGGAATTTTGATTTGTGTATGGGTAAATCTCATTAATGCCACTGACTTGACACCAGGGCTTGAGTGTAGTATGTTTCTTCTCCACCATCACTTATAGTGAGATTAAGCCCATATTCCACCACAGTGGTTCCTCCTGGATATTTTGTACACTTAAAATTGGCCCCTTGAGCCAGACCTCTGCCATATTGCCATTGCACAAAACACATCAGCCAAATTTAATTCTCATTATTCCATTAAATTGAGGCTTTAACCAGACACTGATTTTGTGGTGTCTGCACATTTCTATCAAGTGTGAGAAGTTGATAAGCTTAATAGAAGTTGAGGTTAGTCTTAGGTTCCCATCTGCTCAAAAAGTAAGAGACTGTTTTTCTTGTACTCCTGCATTAAGATTGAGAATTTGGAACTCGGTTTCCTAAATGGGAATAGGAAACAGAACGATGAAATTTTGCTAGATTTCTAAAGAGTCTGTAAATTAAACTTTTGGCTGAAATGGAAGAGCAATATTCTTAAAATGTTTGGATGCAAACATCTTTTCCAGTACTATTTATTAGTTTCTGCAGGTATGTGATAATTTGCAAATGATGGTAATATTAAAGATGTTATTAAACCCAGAATTCCTTCCTCAAGGTCCTTACTCTCTGCCACAGAAAAGTCAGTAATTGTTTATCTGGGAAGCATGAGTTACCTCCTGCTTGAAAATTAATTAATTCATAATTAGATTTTTGCATTCATGAAAATTCTATATAATTTGAGGGTAATCACAACCCCTGCTTCCCAAATAACATATGCACAAATATTCAAGTCCAAGTCATCCAAATCTCTCTGCTTTTGAAGCATGTGCCAGGTTTTTCCCCATCCTGCTTTATAGTGTTTCTTCTTATTAAGTGATATTACTATACAAATTATACCATATGAACTATTATACATTTTATAGGTATAATTATATATGTGTAGTATTTTATATGTATTTTATGTATTAGAGAAATCATTGCCAAAATAATAAATGCTGCATTCTTCATGATTAAAAATTTCCTATTCCTCTCTCAGTGTAGTTCAACCTTAATGTTTCTAGAAGATCTGAAAGACCTGAAGCCAACTTCTGCTGTCTCAGTAATCCACAGATAGTTGTACATTATTTACCACCAGCTGTTCCTGACAAAGGTTTATTTATCCTTTAATACCATATAAATCCTAATCTCTTACTATAAATTCTGTTAAGGGAAGAGACAGTTAACAGCATGTGACTGATCAGGAATAGAAATGAGTGACAGAAGAGTATTGATCAGGAATTTAGGCATGTACACTACATTATCTGTGAAAATGTGTCATGGGTTGAGACTGAGTTGATTGACGAGCTTTTAAGCCAATGCGCTTTTGTGAATTTTGCATATTTAAACCCCGTGCAAGGGCAGGAAGTTCCTCTCTGGTTCCCGGTCTCCTGAGGGAGGAAGGGGGGCCTCAGAGCCCCGGGCGGCCTCCGGGCCCCGGCCTGGGCTCCTGCCTGCCCCCCCTCACCCCTCTCCCTTCCCTCAGAGCCGCGAGCAGCTACACTATCTATGGGCTGCTCGAAAGCCGAATTCATCCGGCTCGGCTTCTGAATCAGGAGGGGCCTCCCCTCCCCCTTGATGCAGCCTGGGGGAGCCTCCTCTCTCCCCTCCTGCAGCCCGTGCAGACCCAGCGGGACCAGCGGAGCCTCCTTTTCCAGCCTGCACAGCTCGCACCGAACTGAACATCAGCGCAGCCCGTGGGGAAAGACGTGAGGGAGAAGAACATGGAGGCTGCACGGTCAGAGAGAAAGAGAAAGTCAGTCACGTGGGACGACGCTGAGATGGCGGCGGGAGAAAAGGGTGTGTGCGTTCCGGCGCCAATCTTAAAACCCCTTCTAGCAGCTGCGGAGGACTGAACTCTTTAAATCATTTTAAAGTATGGGGAGATGAAAATCCATGCCTGTGAGAATTCATGTTGCAGCTTGTGAAGATGTAAGAGAATGCATGGAATTCATGCCTGGATGATATGGGATGCAGCATCGTAGGGTCACCCCAAGACATTATGCCAAGTCATATAGTTGTGAAGCAGCTTTTAGAAGTTTGTGAAGAAGCAGAGAAGCCCTTGTGTTTAAGCTGAAATAATTTATGTTTAAAAGAGATTGGAAAAAGAAAACCTTTGTGTTTGGGCTGGAAGAATTCATCTTTAAAAGGACTTGTAACCCCATATGATGGCCCATGATTGCAGTGTGAATATACTGTGGAATTTTCATGGGAGAGATTTCACTTCAGTAGGTAATTTCCGGGCGGACTACTGAGATTGTGAAGAAATCAGAAGTTTGCAGCATCAGTAGAAGGAACCTTTTTCCCTAAGCATAAGAAAGAGACTTTTAAGGACTGCAACACTGAACAAAATTGTTACCTTTTGTGCGAGGTGGTAAAAGGAGGGGAGAGTGCTGGAGGGAGAAAGGCGGGGGGGGCGAAGGAGTTTTTGCTTGGCGAGTGCTGGAGGGAAGAGGGTTTTGCTTTCACTTCTTTTTATTTCTTGTTACTTTAAACTCTGTTAGTAATAACCTTCTTTATATTCTTTAAAGTTTTAGGCCTGCTTTGCATTTCTTCCAATCCTTATCTCACAAAGTGAAAAGCATGTGATCAAACCACTACACTAAATTGGTGTTTCTGCCCGGTTGGCGAACCAAACCCGCTACAAAATGGTACTTGGCCATCTTGGCTGATGAAAAAATTGAAACCTACAGCTTCCTGGAATTCTTTAAAAATACAGGTTTTAACTTAAATATGAAAATACAACAGCAAATCCTTAAGAGTTCTCTAATTAATTATTTATACCCAAGCTTCTCTATGAAAAAATAGAAGATGTGCACTCCCCCATTCCAGTGTATTCTGGTGAAATTTAATTGAAATCAGCAGAGGTATTATTGGGGTAAGCATAAAATAGCTGAATCTCAGTTACGGAGGTAGATTTGGGCTGTGAAAAAGCAAATTCCTGTTTACAAATCCCTTTAACATGTGATTTCTGAGAGTATTAAGAAATTTAGGTTGAGAGCTGGCATGGACCACTGAAAGTCATTCAGAAGAAACAGAATTCGAAAGGCTCCAAAACCTGATTTTGCAGTTCGGATCACATCAGTGTTTCAACAGGCTTCTCAAAGTTTGCCAAAAAAAAAGTCATTATGAGAGACAACTATTGGGTAGGCAAAATATCTGAGTAGAACGATGCAGAAATTAATTTCGTGTGAATTAGGGTGGTCAAATTTTGCTGGCATTTGCACTCTTGAGTGAATATAATATAGTACTTCCTATTCTCGGGGGACATGGAAATGATGACATCCGCATTGTCTGTGAATGTAATACAACAAAATTCATAAATTGATTATGTGTCACTGGAGTCATTAGAGACTATACTTCAGCTGAGGCAGAGCCACTGACTGTCCTAGTTCTTCATTTCTTAACTTTTCCTTCTAAAACTGTCCTTTTTTGTTAGTTTTTTTTTCCCTTTTTCATTTTCCCAAAGAGATGATTCTTCCCATTCCAGTGCAAGTCACCAGGTCAGATACTGTTCACACTGTCCTTTTTTTTTTTTCATCCAACTACTAAGAAAGAAAGAGTTTTTCTATTATTTACAACCTACTTTTTAGTTGATCCACTTCAGTTTTACTTAATGTAGCACTAGCAAGAACCTCATTCCTGTATTAAAAGTAGAATATTTTATACTGGAGCAAATTTACTGTGGGTGTAGAAGCTTGTGGAGCTTCAGTGATGCAGGAAGCTTGATCCATCATATCAGAGAGCTTGGCAGAACACACCACATTAGAAGGAATACATACAGTGGTGAGGATTTGCCCTCATATAGAGTCTGCCCTCTGAGAGCCTCAAGGTTAACCAACAATTTATGATCTGCTAGTTCCAGGGGCTGGCTTGAGATTTGGGATCAGTTCTGAAATATGCCACAAATATTCCCAGCAAAAAATGTAGAGGAAAGTGCAGGGAGAATGTGCAAACGTGAGAATTTACTGCCTTTTTATCATCAGGTAAACAAAGTCTCCTGATCAATAGAGATACTTCAGCATAAACTCATTCAAAAAATGAACACAGGAAAATTAATCACTACAAGGTCCTTACTCTTCCTCTGAAGCCAGTGGCATAAACTCAATTTGCATTCACAGTGATTTAGGTCTTCCTTCAAATACATGGTAATAGTAACCATGCTGGGTTTTTTGGGGGTCACAGTCCACTGACACTTCCCTATTATCCCAGAAAGTGCTCACTGGTGCCTGCTATAACCCAGGGTATGCACCGTGGCAAAAGCTGGTGAATTAGATAATCACAGTGCTTGAGCCCAAGCCCTCATACTCTTTTATGAGCAAGTATGGACACAGTCTATGTAATCTGGGGTAAATCCACACAGATTTAATACACAGAGAGGTTTAACCACCTCAGTCACACCCAGATCTTTCCAAACTCCCTACACACCTTGCCAGGCAATATGCACAGCATGTATACTTCCACTGTGATATTATTATTATTCCCACCTGTATATTCAGGCCAGCACCGCAGTCTCAGACCTCTGTTGGATTACCTTCTGATTTTATTTGAAAATATTAATCTTTTGATAAGTTTCAGCATAGGTACTGTGAGACCTGTTCTAAGATCTTGCTCCTACTTGATCTGGAGCAAAATCCTGAACGTTATCCGTGTTTTATGGCTGTTGACCTGACACAGTGGCAGCTGAAAGATTGTCAAAGGGTGGCCAAATGGCAAGCAGGGGCTGATCCGGATCTGCTGAACCCAACACTTCTGCCTACATCATCTATTCTCTTCTCAAATGATGCATCTCAGGCCTCAAGGGACAGATGGGGAAGAGGTGGGTGATAGACAGGAGTTTTGTTCTGCCCACAAACCTTTTCCAACATCGGACATGCAAAATGTAGGAATGTGCAGAATGATATTTTAAAAACCTGATCCTACCACCCACAAGAACCTCACAAAGAGGAGAAAGGAGATGAAACAATACAAATGAAGATTTGTAAAACTGCTATCTTTATTGACTGGTAAATGAAATATACATATTTGGGTGCTTTTCTTTGGACAATTGATGCCTTTGCATGTCTTAAACTGCCAGACTGAAAGTGAGATTTTTGTTTAATTCCAATGAACTGATTAAATGAGATGAGTTAAATATTTTGTTGGCTTGACTTCTTCACTACTGTTCTAATTAAAGACTGGAATAATCTCCTTGTATTGTGGGTTTTGATGAGATAACTCATCACTTGATCACTCATGCTGGATGGCTTTGTTGTCGAATTAACTACTGACTGTGCCTTTGGGGATGCAGTTAATTTTTCTCCTTTTCTCTTTTCGAAAATATTACACTTGAACCAAAGGACTTGAAATTAAACTTTCATATGAGAGACTAAAAAGCTGGGTGCTCAGATTTCAGAAGGAACTTTTATGTTGGTGGATTCATACTTAAATTTTCGGTTGCTAAATGTGATTAAGATTCTCATTTTCATCCAACAGCCTGAAATTAAGGTGGAAATCACAGTAAGTGTTGGAATAGAGATCCTCTATCACCACCCCCAGCTACTGAGAATCTCTTCCATGATCAGAATCACACACACACAACCCAGCTTTAGCCCTATATCTTCACCTCTCTGTTCCTGTTGTATTTGTCCCACATGGTCTGTACTACCTAATACCCTACAATATCTGTTTCAATAAAAGTGCAGGGGTGGAGAGGGACAGAGAGAGAGAAAGGCTGATAATCCTTTGATATTCTATGATAACATAGTCATGTAAAACAACATCAAATATAAGCCATCAGTGAGGATGATCATCCTTGAGGTGCTGTCCTCGGAGGAAGACAAAAGGTTAGATAATTTCTTAAGGTGCGTTTTACTTCTATTTACTATTGTTTCCTGAAAATCAAAAGTTTAATAGCTAGATGAATACACGTTGGACACCAAACTGTTCTAGCATCATATTCAAGATAGTTTTACAATATGTCTTCAATTGGTATTCTTGCATAATTTCATTACAGGATTATTCAGAAATTTACTTATACTGATAAAGGTCATAAGGCCAAAGATTTTTTTTCCCTATATCTTTTTTGTAGCTAATAGTATCTAGTAGTTAGTAAAATTCATTCAATTTCTTATTGTACTTTCCTAAAAAATTGTCTGTACTTTAATTTTTCTTCCTTAACCTCCTCAACCCCCTGAACAAAAACCATAAATTAACCAATATTTTAAAACTTTCATAATGGAGTGGAATGGGGTGTTTTTTTCTTGAAGTACTATTGGACAGATTTTTGACACGAAGAAATGTCATTATTCAGATCATTACATGAAAACCATAAATGCTAACCAGTGTATTAGGAAGAGTGCAGAGATATGTATCGATTAAAAGGTTTTGAAACACTCAATTCAATCCTTTTTTTTCTTTGAATATTTTGAGTTTTAGATTACACCTACAAAGGATTTTTTTCATTTGGTTTTAAAATGCATTATTCTCAAAGACAAACACCCTACTTAATTTCATTTTATATATTGATTTATTACAATAAGACACATCTGTTCTGCAACAGAGCATTCAGTATCACCAAGGAGATTTTTTTCTGATGAGCTGTGGTGAGTCTTTGAAGAATATTTACCTGCAGCTGACACAGAAATCCTCAAAGCTGTACTTAATTGCTGTCTTCAGAAATCAAATAATTAGCACTTTAATACGGATTAAGGCAATTTACTTCCAAGTGTGAGATTTGGGTTGTCATCATTGTCACCATACATCGTTCAAGAGGTACCTATGAAGTCAATAAGAATACTACAACATACACCAGCTGAGCTGGTATTTGAGTGCAATGGAGACTTTGTATCTCACTGACAATATGTAATTTGGGGTTGAAGATGATCTGTAGTAAATTCTAAGGTTGTTGCATCAAATCTTCCTGTCTATAAAATAGCACAGACATGAATGACATATTTTAATCAAAATTTTTTACTGGAATAAGTTGAAAGTTGATTAAAATCTTGAAATCAACATTAAATCCATTTCTAAAAATGATAAAAATGAAAGGAAAGAGAAAAGAATAAGATGATAGTTTGAGGGTTCAAAAAGTACAGAGAAAGAAAATAACTATTTTATACCTTTCAAAAGCAAAAGAAAATTACATTTTCAGTAGTAAAGAAAAATAGACTTTACTTATCATTGGTTTTTACTCATAGGAGTAAATGAGATTATAAATTTTTCCTCTGTTTTTTGTTTTGTTTTGTTTTCAATAATTTGTTCTACATCTTCTTCCCCAGCTTCAGGTAAACAGCCTCTTAACTGCAGTTACTTATATATTTGTGATCCATCAGGAGAAAAGAATAAAAAGTAATAAGACAAAGGAACAAACACTTGCTTCTGCTTCCTCAGCAGCGACTGTTTGGAAGTTTGGGTGGTGGTCAGACCAGGAGATGGCTCTAGAAACGCAGAAGTCTCTCTGATCTTGAGGTGTCTTGAGGAGTCGTGTCTTGAGGAGCCATGTCTGGCTGGTGGAAAAAAATATAATTTTTTTAAACAAAATTTGGCTGGTCATTGTACTAAACAGCCTCAAACCACTGTCTAGAAAGTATGGAGTGGGGAAAACTCAAGTAGAGCTGGGAGAAGCTGAGGAACTGGAGCAATGCCTTTTCTGTGGCACTAGGTGAGAGTACTACCACAGATAGCAGAGATGGTGAATGTGTGTGCATATATATATATATATATATATGTCTATATATATGTACCCATCCATCTTACCCCTTCTCCTCCACCCCCTAATATCTTCTGTCACTTGTATTTTCAAATTAAAAATTGGCTTGACTAACTGTTCAGGCATTTTCTCAAAACTCTCTTTCTGCCCATACAAAAAGCTGTCTCCACAGATCTTATAATTCATTCATGATTATCACTCTTATGATTGAGGTCTCTCATAATTATAATTTCTTAGGTTAAGTTTTTTTCACAGCCTTTTATCCTTCTGACACTAATTTTTATAGATTGATAAGTAACTGAAAGATGAATCGCTATTTTCAGCCCATCTGACCCGGTTTTATGAGTAGTCTGTCCTGGTTTCCTGTCTGAGGCACTGATACAAGGAAAGGATTCCCTTCTTGATTATTTTTTCCTCTTCTGCATTTGAAACACCTTTGTTTCAGATGCAGACTCTTGGATGATGGTACTTTAAATACATATATTTTTTTTTTCACCAGGTCTTACTGCCTACTTTATTAATATCAGTATCTTGCAAAATATTTTTTTCAAAAAGTAAATATTTTTAAATGATTTATCTCAGAAAGTGGGTCAGGATGGAATTTCAAGAGGTTATTTGTGCTGACTACACTCAGGCACAGAGATAGAATTAATTAATCATAAAAGTTCTATATGAACATTTGTCTAAGTTGTTCTTAGAAACATGGAGTTACAGGTTGCAGAAATTCCCATAATGTTCTAATCCATGGCTTTTTCTGCAGAGGAAAAGCTCTTCCTGCTGTGTAACCTGACTGAATCACAGAATCACAGAATGACTAGGTTGGAAGAGACCTTCAAGATCATCGAGTCCAACCCATGCCCTAACACCGCAACTAAACCATGGCACTGAGCGCCACATCCAATGTCTTTTTAAACACATCCAGGGATGGTGATTCTACCACCTCCCCAGGCAGACCATTCCAGTACTTTATCACTCTTTCTGTGAAAAACTTTTTCCTAATATCCAAACTGCTTTTGGTGCTTCTTAAACTCCATTCTTTTTCACTGTCTTTACACAGAAGAATAAGTTCACTGTCACACCACAAATGTGGAGTTTTGTTATCACTCACTTAAATTGCAGTTATAATCTGTGAATTGAATCCTACTGCTTTTCTCTTGTTTTTCTAGATGAGTCATGATTTGCATCCCTGTGAGAGAAAAATTACACAAATCACATAACCAGCAAGAAATCAAAAGGGGAAAGAGATGGATGAAAGGAGAATCAAATCTACAGATTTATGAACTTAAAAGTGCAATTTACATATTGTCTTTACCTCTGAGTTTTATTATTGCTTTATTTATCTTTTTTGCCATCTTCTAATCTCATATTCATTTGTCCCATAGATGAATTCTGGATTATTAAAATATGACATGCTGTATGATTAAAATAATATCTGGTTATTACATGCTGATATACACTGAGGCTAAACTCTAAATATTCGAGCATTATCAATCTACAGCATGTTTTAACAGCATCGCCTAAAACTACTAATTGTATTACAGGAATTAAGGGTGGGTTTTTTTCACCAGATGAGAACAGCAAATAATGAAGTAAATGATTTAGCAAGCAGAGGTTCTCCCAGGCTGTATCTTAATGTATCACTGGAGAGCCTTGTGAAGTTCTATTCAGAAAGACAGTCTCTTAAAAATGACATATACAGGAGGAAACAGAACTTTTGAAACAGAAATGAGGCTGATTAATGTCAAAAATATTTATTTTAAAAACCGCTTAAAGAACAGATAAGAGAGATAACCTTTTATTTGCTGCAGCAAAATTTGTGTTAGATTGTGATTAGAATGAAATACACTATATTTTTGTTAACATGCTAAAATTAGTGCATCATTTATTTCCTCAGTGTAATAAATAAAAATGATTCAATAGTGATATGATGAAAATATTTTATTCCTCACCCACTACCCTAACACGTGGCCATGGGGAATCTGCTGGAATCAAGACTGGTTATATCAGAAAGACTTATTTTTTTAAATATTTTATGCAATCCAAATAGATTTCAATTCACTTCAAATTGCTGATTTCAGAACTACAGGGAGTATTAAAAGAAGTGTATTTGCTTTATAAGAGCTCATCTACTTGCTTCTTTGGATCACAAGCCACATCAGCATTTGAATTCTAAATAAAGATTGGCCAAGGCCATCCAGAGCTCAAACAGTGAACCTCAGGAGATCCAGGAAAATGTATTCTGATGGAAGTTTTGATCTGTAATAAATTCAGCTCTTCATCTCTCCTCTTTCTGAATATATAAACAATCATGTTACATTATATACATTATGTTAAAACATTTACGTTTGGGAGGATGATGTTATTTCCCAGAGTTTTTGGTGTTTGATATAACTACAGAGTACCTCCTAAAGATGGAGAAATTAGAAATCAGTGAAGAAGGAATAATCTGTGCAATCAGAGACGTGCATTTCAGGCGGTTTGAGTTAGTCACAGATCCTTCCTTGCTTGCTTCAATAACTTATCAATATAAAGTGAGTTCACCTCAGAAAGGCTCAGTTTCACAATATATGGACATATAGAAACACAGAACAGGAGCACAGAAGGATCCAGAACATGTTCACTTACTAAGCATGAAATGAGTCCAATATTACACATGCCAGAGGGCTGTGTAAAAGTTTGTTGTATCAAGGGAGAATTGAAAGCACAATATGTAGATGCAACAGTGAAGAACTTCGAAAACTCTGTGATAGACCTATACTGACCATGGTCCTCCTGTTCTGGATCACAGTATAGCCTCATTCAACTTAAAAAAATATATAAAGAAACCAATCTCCTTTGTCAATTCCTTATTGCTATTAATTGAAATATTACTGAATTATTAACAATTTTTTTCAGAAAGGGGGAAATGGGAAATTACAGCATCAGCCAAGTATGCAGCTTTATGCCTTCCAATACACACAAAATCACAAAAACAAAATCCCACAAATTGTGAAACTGTTTAAAAGGAATTATGTATCCTTGTCTTTTCCTAGGGAATGACAAAAATTATATTTCTCATTAGGAAGTAGTCAGAAATTAATTTCTGTAGTGTCCAGAGTTCTAAACCCTCAGACCCACCAGGAAGTGCATTCCAGGATAGTTATAGAAATCACCGTGCTGTTCCTTGGTTTGTAAAAGCCATTGCACAATGACCTGTAATCACACAGATTTGTGTCCCCAGGCTCTCATGTGATATTGCTTAATTTATCCAATATGTAAGTCACTCAGTTGGGTGAATATCTCTCCTTTTGAGATCAGCTACATGAACTAGAATTGGAGGGAAAAGAGAAGAAGAAAGAAAAATAAGGCATAAAGATTAAACCTTGTGAGACCTTTAAGCACAGATAGAACAAAAAGCTAAAGTGCTAGGAGAAATCTCTATTCCCAGTGTATATTTTCCACTCTTTAAAGCACAGATGTTCTAGGGACAAAGGAGTGATACATAGGTAGTTTATTCAAGTAGTTCTTATGGTTCCAGTGGAATGCCTTCACAGTGCTTGTCCATGCTTGGCAAACCCAGTGAGAACATCAGCACCACAACATTCTTCCCATGCCACAGTTGTGGAGACAGGACATTAATCCTGGTGTTACTCCTAAAGCTACAATTTGTTTAGGCAAGGTGGATAATAGTCCAAGAAGGGTGTGATAACTCCATGATGTCTCAAGTTCATCAACACCGTGTTCCAAAGATCTTATTCAGGCCATGAACAGGAGGATCTCACACCTTCATCTCCCACAGGCAGGTCTTGTTTTGTCCCTAGCTGGACACGCAAACCTAGAAATCAGGTTTTGCAAACCCAGGCAATTTTGTTCTATGTTAATGTCATGTGTTCCTTAAATTAAGGATTCTTGGGGCCCAGAAAATTATGAACTGAATGCTTATTTAGTAAACAGAGACAGTATAGATATGGCCTGATCCTTCTTTAATTTAATTCAATGTAGAGGGTTCAATTAATTCTAAATACTATGGATGTAGAACTTCATGAATAATACGCATATTATTTCTGTTTTGAAAGGAACATAGGGAATCACGGATAATAAAATAAATGCACTTTTCAACAACCTTTTTATTGTTATGACTTCCTGACTCAATTAAGATTTTAATTATAGACTTAATATTGCAAGTTTTCTTTTGTAATGTAATTAAAAACTAGATTGCTACTGTTGAAGAAAGCTTAGTTATAATGTCATTAATTCAAAATTATACATTGGAAAGCAATCTGTTACCATTTTATTAACCTATCATGCATCTAGATGTGTTAAAGTGTTTTGCTGGCATTTCGAACACCATTTGAATATCAATAAGAAAGTAGCTAAACTGTGCTAATTGACACTTTGGAAGTAACTTGTAGCTTCTTTGAAATATCTCAGTTAAAGCCTAATCATCTTTTTCAAGTAGATTGCACTTAAAGTATTTTAATGGACATAATTAAAACTTAATTGTTTATGTTATTTTTTCCTCATAATTGGCAGATTAATTAGATATGGATCTTCATATTACTGTTTAATAGGTGTTCTTGTTATCAGTTGACATTTAAGAATGTTGCAATCACTGTTCTTTCATGTTTTAATATCTAAATTGAGAAATAGTGCTTTGGAAAAGAAGGAATAAATATAATTTTCCAGATTTTGTGTAGCAGTGGAGTTGCTACACTGGATCAGACCTATGAACTGTCATCTTCCCTGATGTGTGCAAGAACCAGATGCTGCAGAAGAATGAGTAAATCCTCCTATCCCCATTGAGCAGACGTGTAATATCTCCTCATGAAGGTCTCCTTGTAATCCCAGAGGATTTGGATTAAACCATTAAGTACAAGGTTCATTTTATTTTCTTTCATAAATCTCTGATAGTTTTAACTAGGAACTGTTTGAATATTTCTTCTCCATATAAACCCACAGCCTCTATTGGAGCTTCTCTAATTCTTTAGTGAAGACCACTAACTGCTAACAGAATGCATTATAAAATGGTAAAAACCAAATCTTTACAAAAAGTCCAACAAAAATCATGCCTGAAATTACAAAAGCAAGTCTCAACTCCAGATTTCTTTGTTAGGAAAACAAGAACACTAGGAAGAAAGGAAGTAAATAAAATGTTACAGAAGAAGTTCAGATCTGCAAATTTTTCTTGGAAGAAAAATCCCTCAGTATTCCTAAAAAAAACAAATAGACTGAAAAAATAAGAATCACATAAGAAATATCAAGAGTTTGTACCAGAGAAGTCACAAGTGCTCCCTAGGAATCAGCAGAAAATGGCTAAAATTTGGCATGATTTGTGACAGCATTCAGTAAAAGCTGGCAGGACTATCTCTTTGGGCAGCCTTGTTCCAGGGACATCACAGATTTCACACTGCTGGGCTACCTGTCTGCCTGGTCAGCACGAATTCACTGGAGAGCTGGTTCCCAGTTCTCATGAGGTATGGCAATATGGGGAGCCAGCTCACCTGTGTGACTGGGAATCCTGACTAATTCCCATGTAAAAACTTCCTCAAAGTGTATCCTGCTTCCCAAACATCTTTCCAGAAAGGCTGATTGAAAACCTTCCTGGTTCCCACCAGCAGTTCACCAAAACTACATCAATCTGGCCATTCTTTTATGAATGCAAACAAGCTTTCACTGCAAATTCTCAATCAACTTTATACTCTGAAAATGCTAAATTCAAGGCATGATTCCTGAGGAAGGGACATAGCTACCTCAGGGTGCATTGAAGAAGCATATCTGAGTTGCCACTGCATTCTCAGCTTCTCTGTGCTTTCTCCTATTTTTCCTAGACATTTCCCTGAAAAAATTTCTCACACCGTGCCATGAGGCTGTCTGCAATGTGGGCACTTGACAATGAAAGATAAATTCATATGCACTGTCATTTTCACTACCTATAGAATATGTACAATGAAAGAAGAGAGTCAGACTGTCAGCCTTAAGCTGGAAGCCTCTGGCACAGGATCCAAAATCTGATAGCACATGTGACCAATATAAGACAAGGGGAGAGCAATGCACCTCAATAGAAGAACAAAAAGAAAAAAAAATCTGGGAAAAAAACCACAAAATGACCGGACATTTGGAAAATGCCTTGGATAGAACAAGTGAGAAACACTGAATATAGGTGTGAATATAAATTCATTCACTCTCTGTTTCCTGAGTCTAGATTCTATCCTCTGTTATGGATTTAAACATATATATTTTAAAAGAATTGAGAGGGGCTTAAAGAGATTAAAGTTTCTACTGTCTTCCTTCCAGGGAGAAGTTCCTAATTGCTGCCTTTCCACTGGTAGTGAATAAAGGATATAGAAAAAATTTAGCCTAATGGTTAGAGACCTGATCTAGGGAGAGCAATTTCATGTTTCATTTCCTGACCTCTTTGGAAACTTTATACAGGACTCAAAAAAGAAATGAACCCCTCAGAGCAGGCAACATCACATCCAGCTCCTGTCTAACCTTCCCAACCACCTGGCTGTGGAGGAAGTGTAAATATCCTTTCAACCCCTGTTCCTCTGAATGGTTGAGGGTGCTTAGGAAAATATTATAAAAACCACAGAAACACTGATGGGCAGAAGAGAAGAGAGTATTAATCCTGATGCTTTCCTTCTGACCTTATCAGAACTTCTTTCCTTCCTATGCAGTGACCCAAGGCCGACAAAAGGTACTGTTCTGTTGGAATAACCAAAGATACTTTTTTTTTTGAGGCAAATATGAATAATCATGCAATCACAGATATATAATCTTCAAAGCCATCTTCAGTCTATCCATCCCTCCCAGTTCAAGGCAGAGTGAATGCTATATTTAGTCTCCAGCTTCCAGATAAAGAATTTAGAGTAGCAGCAAAGAGGGAGAAGAAAAATGGGCTGTATTGAAATTGGACAGGGATACATTACATAGTAATTCATGAACCTGCTGCAGCTAATGCTGTTATCACGAATCTACTGCTATTTACGGTGCTAGGGTATGCAAAGAAATGCTCAATTCAGTTTTACATATGTAAATTAAACATATAAAACCACACATCTTTCTTTATTAGGCTGTGAAATGTTATGACTCAAATGTGACAAATAAGTTATTCATAGTTACTGGTGGCCATCCGTTTTATACTATTCCCTGTAGACCACAAATACCTTTATATCCTAATGAATTCCCAGACTCTGGCAGAATCAGGCAAATAGATTTTAAATATTTTAAAGCATTTCTGAATAAGTTAGTAGGTAGACCACTCTTGATCCTATTATATTCCCCAGCAAATAAAAGAATTTTCCTTTTGTTTTTTTTCCTCTGGATTCAGTTTGATTGCTGTCTGGATACTTGAAGAAAAAATTGATTAATTTTAACAGAGATAAAGAGTCATTTGAGTTAAAAGCCACCTTGCGCCTTCCACATTCCATCTTCCTGCAACAACACAGAGCTGAGACTGCCAGCTGTAAGGAGGTTTTGGTGCATTTTGCCAGTCATTAATGTGGGATTTAAGAATCCAGTGCTGAATCCCCAGATCTACTACAGATTTTACTTGTGACATAAGAGGTCCCCTAATTTCTTTGTATCTCATATTAACATCTGGAAAAAAATCTATGTGCATCTCACAGTACATGTTGATGTCTAAAATATATTACAAAAAAAGGGAATAAGGATACTGTTGTGCAATCTCTGGAAATGTCTGAAGGACCTGGGTAATGAAAAGTTCAGAGAAAAGAAAGAAATGCGGAACTGACATCACAGATCTGTTCCTCAATTCATATTTCTCAGAAGGGATGACAGAAGAGACACCATGATCCCCCAAATCTTTATGAAAGCAATCCCTAACTGCTTTTTGGAAGTCAAACTTTTCCCAAACGTTATTGTCTTGGGAAGATTAGATGAGGAAGGAATAATTAATTGAAAGTTATTAAACAGAGAAATGAGATATTCTTGTGTAGTCATCTCAATCTAGTTGTAGGTATTTGCTTATGGCCACTGTCCCTAAGGGGCTATTAAACTTCAACAATGTTTCATTCAGCTGAGAATGGTCATTCTCTTAAGCTTCTGACATGGAAAAAAAAGGCATTTTCCTCCCAAGGAAATGTGTAATTCAGAACTATTAGAAAGTATTTCCCTGTATTTGAGATATTAGATTGTACTTCAATGCCCCTTGTAATTTGTTAGGTAGCACATGTTGAAACACATTTTTATATTAAAATGCAATTAGGTAATTTTTTTTTAACAAGATATGGAAACCAACTTCATAGGTTTTTCAACAGCATTGACAGATATTTTGACAATGTTAAAACAAGATGTTTCAACTCTTCTGCCCCATCGAAGATGTGTGCGTGTGAAACATTTCACTGCTGTGAAACATTTAGATTGTGATGGAACTCCTTACATGACAGTACACTGCGACCTTCAGTCAGGATAATGCAGGCCCTCAGTGAACAAGCGTCCACTGGCTGTACCATAGACATGATCTCAACATTTGGTGGGGAAATCTGATTCAAGACTATGATAGAGGCTGCCAAATCTGGTAGCCCAAAAGGTTTGAGGCTGCTCAGTTTCCCCAGGTTTAGCTGTTGGAAGTCGAGCATGAATTGCAAACAGACAAACACACATGTGCCCACAGGATGAATATCCACTGCTGACCTTTTTATCTACTCTCACCTTTCTTTATGTATTTTATGTTAGGACATAGGCTTTTGCTTCAAAAGTAAAAATCAAACCACAAAACAAAAAAAGGAAAAGAAATATATGTTGGAAAAAATGCAGTAGCTAATCCATGCTTTGAACTTTGTTTTCATTTAGTGATTATAGTCAATGGATTTCTTATGAGCTGTACACCAAGTGATTTTTATATAATTACTGAGCTCATGCCACAGTTTGAAATTCAGCTAAATTTTCTTGTACTTTACTAATTCATTGATCTTACACTATCCATCTCCAACCCTCTGAAATGCCAGGACTGCTTGTTTTGGCCATCTCTTTCATCTTCCCAATTAACAACTTGTTCTCATTTAGTGAATTGATTGCAATCCATTTTTTTCTGATGGTTCTTGAGTTCTGCGGAACAGGAGGTCAGACCTTCAGCTTGTGTAAATGCGCAGAGCACAAGCAGAGCTCATGAATGCACTCATGTCAATGGATTTACACTCCTTTCTAGTGAGGATAGGATCAAGAGAAGACACTTTTTTTTTTCATGAAGAAAAACAAAGATCCACAAATCTGTAATAATATATTACCTTTTTTCTTCCCTATATTAATCTTATACACTGTTTCCTGGAAACTTTCAGTCCACAAACTCAGCGGAGCCTGAATGTTACTACCATAAATACATAATCAATATTCTGGAAAGCTTTTCTACCAAATTCTCCTCTTCATTGCATTGATTTACATGATAAATTATTAAACATATAGAGTCATTTACACTCTGTGACTGGGAAAATTGATTGGAACACTTATATCATATTGATGAAAAAAGTAAAAATCTGTAAATAGCAGAAAAATAAAATAACAGCACAATGTCTGATATCTGTTTCAAAACTATTGTTGTTTAAATTAGAGGGGCAGACCATCACTGTGAGTGATGAGTTTACAGCCAGGATGACAACACCAATGAATGATTCTGTGAGGGAGAAAGGGACACCTCCAAATCAAGTGCTTCTGTCCTTAGTGGGGAATGCAGCTTGCAGGGTGTTAGCTGGCATTACCAGCCAGCTGGGACAAACTCCTGCAGGAGATTCCCAAAAACACCCAGAGGAAAACGCCTTGAGACAGAACTTTGATTAGTGCGTCCACGGCAAAGCCACCGTCTTGTGAATCCACCCTCAAGGAGAAGGAAGCACCAGCGATTTGTAAATACTCATGATTGAAAGGGATGACAAAAGTCATAGGGTCTGCAAAACTCACCAAGTTTTATTAGTCAGTTACATACCTACATACCTGGTATGGAAATGCCTGCTTTAGTTCCTAACCTAACCTATCTACATGTGGCAGGGGCTTTGGGGGAAAAGGGATTGGGGGAAAGGGAAGGGAGAGAAAAAGAGATGAGTTAAGGAGAAGGGAGAGAGAGAAAGCAAAAAAGAGAAATAAAAGAGAGAGAACAAGATATCAGCAGTGCTGGTTCCAACATTGATCCAGCTGATAGAGATCTCATTCCTGGTTCCAGCGTTGTTTCTGCTGATGGGATGTCCATCCTGGTACCAGTGTCAATCCAGACAATAGGGATCTCATTCCTGGTTCCAGTGTCAATACAGATAATTTAATGTCCAGGGTCCTGGGAGCACTGCCCAGGCTTGAGGGGGATCCTTGCATGGAGATGTTTCCCTGCCTTGAAGACAGGTTTCTTTCTTTCTGTGCAAATTTGTTGTCATGTACAGTCTGGTCTTTCAGACCTTTCTGGAAATGGGTCGCACGTGCCAGGACTCTTGGGTGGTCTTGATTGTGCCCTACACTCCACACTCTCTTCTTGGCTTCTTTGCTGCCCTTTTGCTGTCCTGTGTGGTGCTTCTTTCCAGGGACCAGTAGCAGGGTGTTTGTCCCTGAAAAGTGTTGTCCTCCCTCCGCATGGCCCCCTTCTCCAGTCACAATTTCTTCTTTGTCATCTCCGGTTGTTCCCAGCAGTGCTGGACTACTCCC
>VZTE01001225.1:0-11510 GCA_013397775.1 Eulacestoma nigropectus
TCCCCAAAGACGGCCATCTCAGCGTCTGTAGACATGGCTGCTGCTTACTACACGTAATGCAGCAAGTATCTGTGAGGGTAGAGAACATATTAAAATACTGTGTGATGGAAGACACACTCCTATATGCTCTTCTTTAGGTATCAACTGAATTGCCTTTTTTTTTCCCTGCTAATTCAGAGTTCTGTTCTGCAATGTTTTTTCTTTTATTTTTATTTCTTTGTGTGGTCAGATCTTTAGTCCTACGGGACAATTGCATTTACAGAAGAATGCTTTCTGTCTTTTTCTGTTTGGGTTTCCAGCACAGGAAGGACATGGAACTGCTGGAGTGGGTCCAGAGGTGGCCATGGAGATGCTCCAAGGGATGGAGCCCCTCTGCTGTGGAAACAGGCTGGGAGAGCTGGGGTAGCTAAGCCTGGTGAAGAGAAGACTCCAAGGAGAACTTCTAGCAACCTTTCATTACATAAAGAAATTCCAAGAGACTTGAAGGGGAACTTTAGACAAGGTCCTGGAGCAACAGAACAAAGGGGAATGACTCATAACTGAAACAGGATGAGTTTAGATTAAATATTAGGAAGAATATTCTTTACAACAGAAAAAATTACTTTGCCTTCTTGGCCAGACTTCATGACAAAAATTGCTGTTATCAATTCAAGTGAATGGGTGCAATTTCCTTACTGGTTTTGTCTCTTAACGACATGTTTTTCCACTTGATTAATATGTTTGATTAATAACTCAAATGAGACTATTTCACAAAATAATCACATAGGGTTGAAAAATGGTCCCAGTTTTTCACTAGTAATTTTAACATTGCTTATATTATCTCACATTTTCTGACAAGATTCCTAACAGGAATAACGCTAACTGTTCCTAGGAGGAATAACATTACCATATTATATATCTTAGAATATACTATGTCAGCATATATTATGTTATTGTATATTATAGTATATTAGTTTATATTATGTTCATTACACTTACATTGTACATTGTGTTATTTTGTAGACAGTGGATGCTGTTATCACAATATATCCTTATGATACTATTAAAAAGTATAATATATATAGTAGGTTAGTATACATTAATGTATGTATGTACTGTGTCAGGAGATTGACTTTTTAAAGTATTAAACTATCTTCTTTTGATTGTTTTGTTTGACGTTTCCTGAAATTAATGCTATGCTAACTCTCCTTCACTGATTCAAAGCATGCTGCTTATCTGCCTTACATGATTGCTTGTTGACATTTTATAATTTTGAGGGATATATCCTAGTGACAATATCAAACAAAATTAATGTAAATTAATCTAGAAAGTAAATGTGAAGAGTTTATTTTCCTGGGTGTAAATATTTAAAACTGAATTTAGTTGCAGTTCCATTTCTCTTTTTCCAGTTATCCAAGTAAGTATCATCCTGCATTCAGTTGCCTGTCATTACAAATATTTGCTTATATAATTTTGTCATAATTATGCAATCTTTTCAGAGGCACAAACAAGCCTATAAGGAAGCTCAGACTGAAATGCTTGCTTTTAGCACTTTGATGTTTCGATACACAAAATTCTAACCACATTCCTCAAGCTTCTGTATGAAAAAAGAACTTATTAACATTATTTAAATATATATTTCTTTTCCTGTTGCTTCACAGTCAGTGCCAGTGACCCTTGATGTTTGAGATAAATGAAAGAAAACCATCCCAAATAATTGGAAAATACTTTCTGATTTTTTTTATTTTTTTCCCCCCTTAGGACAGTTTCTCCAGGCACTGCTCTCTACTGGAGATTCCTGGGGAGAGTGTAGGCAATGCTGCAGTGATCAGTACTTTTAAGATCATGCTCTTTAAGAATCTTGTGACAAAAATATCAGCAGTCCAGCCCAATTCTTGTACTGTATTTATACAATGGACACAAATACAATGAATACCAGGATTTCTAGCATACCTGCATAGAAGCCCTGCCTTACAGCAACTCTACCTGTCCCTAAAAAGTGAATAAATCAAGATCTTACCTTTTGTGAGACAAAGGGTTGCAGATTGGAAGACGGATAGTATTAAAAAACCAGAATTAGTAGCTTCTTACTGCTGCACCCCAGACAACATTTACAGACTGAAAGCATATGGATGTTCGAAAGCAGACTGAAAATCCCAGCTGACACTGGCAGACCCTCATTGAATGAATATGAGCATCCATAGGAATGCACTGGAACTTGTGGAATGCAGGGCCAGTTTCCCTTCATTCCCCACCTCCCTAGTCCCAAGCCCTGAAACTCTTACCGTAGAGATTTCTGAGAAAGGACAAGACACACAGATCCCAGGGTACTTTTATAGGATCTGATCTGCATATGTAGCCACCACCTCCTCTTTCTTAGGTCAAAACATTTTTGGCAATCTTAACTCCTAACAGAATTGCGATTCATATTAGAAGTGAATGGATATAATTAGACATAACAGGTCTGTGAATCAATGTCCTATAAATAATTTGACAAGAAAGCATGAGAAGGGGGGGAAGTGGGAGGGTGTGCTAAAGGAGATGAAAGGGGCTACACTGGTTCTGTAATCCATCAGATGCTGACTCACACAGAAAAAGTGAAGAGTAACAGCCAGTGTGTCTTGTAAGAAACAGGTAGGGATGGAGAGAAAACACAGGCTCCTGCCTGTTGCAAGTGCTCAGAGTCCTCAGTGTGGAAAAACAGGAGGGGTCCTACTGAGAAGCAGGGTTATTGCTAGTGGAAGAAAATCCCAATGCAGGAGGAAGCATCTGAAAAGGAACAGAAACTGCAGGTGAGAATCAGGGGATGATAAGAATGACCAAGTACTAGAATGGACCAAAGCCAAAGCAAGTGAAGGAGGGAAGAATGAGTCTGAATGTAGCAATAAGGAAGGACATGTGAATAAAGACAAGGAAGTTCCTGGAGGTGTTTAAGAAAAGACGTGATGCGGCATTCAGTGCCATGGTTCAGTTGATAAGGTCAGGTTGGACCTGATGATCTCAAAGGTCTTTTCCAAGCTAGTTGGTTCTGTGATTCTGTAAAGTAAATAGACATGTGATTCCAGTGGGATAACACAAGAAAGAATAACAGAGCAGAACAAGTTCAGCTTAAAGAGAGAAGCTTTAAAGCCTGATGTCGTCGAGTTAAAACCCAGACGAAAGGCACAGGAATCAAATTCTTGTTTTTGGAGCTGAAGGGTTTCAAAGATCACATCTGCAGGACTATGGAACTGTTGTATTGAACTTAAGACATATATCCCATTGGAATCAGGAGAGACAGGTGCTGTCTTAACTTGGGGTAGACATTCAGCATTACTTTTGCAGGATAAGAGTGCTAGGAAAGATTTAATAAATTTACATCCTCTAAAATAGAATCAGCCATATTTTATGCTGCTCTGGAAGATAGACAACTATTTTTAGAGGGATCTGAACCTCATGATAGTTTGTAAAAAGCCGATCTACCGCTCTGATCTCTGGGATATTCCCTACCCAGATTAAGGAGGGGACACATGTTCTATATTCACAAGGATCAGACTGGTGAAGAAAGCAGTGGAACCGTTTGTTTTACTGGGAAGCAATTTCCTCCCCATGCAATAGATCTGGGTTTACTGGGGATTTTGGTCAGTTGGTTTTGGGTTGTTTGGGTTTTTTTTCAGTGTGATGTTTTTGATTGGTTGGTTTGTTGGGTTTTTTTAATTTGTGTTTTTGGTTTTGGGGTTTTTTTGGTTTTTTTTTTCATGTATTGGTCTTCCAAACTACAGTTCCTACCACAAATAAGGAAATCTGAAGTGTCACATCTCAGCAGCTTCACCTGGTCCCACAGCATACTGCTTTCCCAATTACAGCACCAGCTGTTCTCCTCTCTCTCTTAGCGTCTCCTACTCAGAGGTCTGGACAAGAAAGTGAGGTTATTCCTTCCTCCTCTTCTCTCAGCTGACTGAGTCTCTGTGATGACACTGTAATCTTCGGTGTGGGAAGGAGATTGACAGACATCAGTTTCACGTTTGGAGTAAATTCCCACTGAAGATAAGCCTGAGGCCTGTGCTTTAGCCCTAACAGCTAAACCCTCATCAGAATATAAAGCAGCACTCCTTTCGTGTCTTTAATGCAATTATATTGTGTGAGAACTGGAATTCAGAGTTAATTTCAGGTATTTCAAGGACTCTATATGTGGTCTTATTTTGCTGGTGCATGCAGTTTTTGACCTGGATTAAAACTAACTGCAAAGAAAAAAAGGGAAAGAAAAACTCGTGGTTTTCCCACAGTCATATGTAATGCTGGCATAAAGCTGACAGCTGTCTAAAAGCCTTGATTTGCAAGATTTTTTCAAATAGACAAAGAATAAGCCATAAAGGTTTGAAGACTCAAAAGGAAATAGTTTTCCAAAGGATTTTTCAAAATTACAGGAAATTGAAAACTTCCACAGCCTGTGACATGCTGCTTGATGTGTTTTCACTTCTATTTTTCCTTTCCTTTATTTGCCTTTATATTCCCAGTCAATACCCTTGAGCTCAAAGGGACTGGAAAACGACTCAGTTGTTGCAATGTAGTTGTCTACCTTAGACTGAGCTGAAACATATGCTTGACTCTAATAGTGTTGTCTACAATGGCAGTTCAGACATTCAGCTCACTCACTACAGATTCATTTGGGCATGAAGATGACAAAAAGTAGATATTTGAGTTTGGAACTGAACCTCACTCACACATGTAACAAACCCAAACCTAGTATTGAACCTCTATCCTTCACTGAAGTTTCTCTCTCCTTGTGTCCAGTTCCCGCTGATTTTGCCTCTTCGTTCTTTCTGAGTGTGTTCACACTGGCAACAGTTACTGAAGCTAAAATTGCTGTATTGCTGCTTGAGACAGTGGCGACAGCAGTTGTCTGAGCAGAGGAATCTATAAATCCTTCTAGTGAGGCTGCAGTGAAGTGGGAACCCTGAGCAGGCCTTCAGCCAGCTCTCAGGCCTGTTAAAAGGTGGTGGCTTCTTCAAAAGGAAAATGTTTAAGGCACTTAAAAAGGGCAAACTTTGCTTATTGAGCATAATGGCAAAAACTATGCCAATAAAAATTTCTCCTTTTTATTATAACCTGTTCATACTTTACCTCTACAGTGTGTTCAGTTTGGGCTAACAACGCAGCTTTCCAAGAAGCCAACAATATTAAACCATAATCCCTGATAAACACCAGCTGGAAAGCAATTGCAACTGAGTGTGGATGTTTACTGAACAAATTACTGCAACCTGAAAGGGCATAAAGACTACCTTAGGATACAGTCCTGAAAAAAAAAAGCATATAGAGAACAAAATAAATTGTTCCCCATTTTAGCTATATTCTAGAAGTTGCCTGGGTCTCTATTGATTCCCTGATACTTTGCCATCATCAGTGCTTCATCAGTAGAAGAAAGGACTAAATAAGCATCATGCCACAATATTTTTTCTCCATTGCCTGACAGGCTCACCCCCTGCTCCCCTCCCTCATCCCTGTGCCCGCACAAAGAGGTTGCAGCCTGTCTGGATGGGCACCACATCCAAGCGGAATACCCTGGAGGAGGGGCTGCGGTGTGGGCAGTGTGTGGGTGTCCAGCAGTGTGGCCAGCAGCCCCGCTGCCCTGCAGCACCGCCGCCTCACAGCCCTGACCCCGCTGCGGCCCTCAGCCTGCCTGGGCCGGCAGCAGATGTGCCACGGGCAAGGACGCCCAGCCACAGCTCAGGAAGGTGCTGGCTGGGAGGTGTCAGGGCAAAGCACGGGGCGACTGAGGCTGAAAAAACAGTGAAAAGAGAAAGGGAACTGTTGACATTCCCAGAAAGACGGATAAACCATCGGATGAGCTTTAAAACCAGCTCATGGCTGGCATTTACGGGTGTGTCTTGCCATGCTGCCTCTGGGCCCAAGGGCACGGGAGAGGGTGGTTCAAGGCCCTGGTGGAGGCCTCCCATCTCTCCTGCTGTGCCCGACCAGCTTCCTCCTCCCACTGATGCCTTAGGTCCCAGCTTTTATATTTTTAAATCCTGCACAGCCCAGTGTGTAACTCTGAAGTTTCTTGGAGCCTGTTGGCTGCTGCTCTCTCATGCCAGATAGATACAACAAAGCCTCTCCCAGCTCGTTGTTCAAGGACACTCAGGCTGTCCTAGGCCCAAAAGGTGCAAACCAGGGCCTCTGGAGAGGGGGAGAAATGGAAGAAATTCCATCATTAGCTCAAGTTTGAATTGGTGAATTGATGCTGATCTGCAAATGAACCAAACCTATCAAAGTGTGAAGAACTCGTGACTCGGGGTCCATCTTGGGGTCCAGCTTGGATGTGGCCTTTGGCTCCCCAGGGTGCACCTTTGAAGGCCTTTCAAATAAATATCCACTTTTATTCCCTTACTCCTGTCTAGTCTCTGTTTCTAGGTAGCCCATCAAGGCATCTCCACTACTCCCCTCCCTGCCTCCCATTGCTCCCCTCCCACGCCCTGCTTTTGCAGTGGAGGAGCTGGATGTACGTAGGCAGCTACATGGGGAAATAAAAATGCATTAGCTTTAGCAGAACAAAGGTCTCCCTCTCCTGCCTTGTTGGCAGAGGGCCCCTTTGGTTACTGCAGCTCTTGAAGCTGGCTCCAGGAGCATTTCCTCCTGTACTGTGGCCTTTGTGGTGGGCAGGACTGTTGTGGTCCAGCCAGGATCTGTCCACAAAGTTCTGGCACAGCAAAAAACTTATGGATGGAAGGGGAATGCAATGTGCTAGAAGAGCAGAAAACAGCTTTTTTGTGCTCGGTTCAAGTGCTGTTCCCTCGTTCACCCTGCCACCCTTTCTGAAATGCAGCTGGTACAAAAACAGCGATGTGTTAATGGAGGTCTCTGATGAGCCCTTAGAAGAGCAGGGCATTTAGAAGCACACTGACACATCCTGTGATGGGCCATGCAGCTGGGCTGTGTTTAACACCACCAGAGTCACAGGGAAGAGAGGTCAAGCTCATACAAAGTGTGCTGCAATAACCCAAAGAGTTCAAGGGAGCACCAAAAATCCCAGAGATGCTCAGCTATGATGGATCCTGAACTGTCACTTCTAAAATGGATGGAGTAGTGTTCCTTCCCAGCTCCAGCTGTCTTCTGCTGCTCAAACGTTATTTTTATATTTTATTAAGAATGTCTATCATTTTAAAGCAGTGGTTTTACAGCATTTGTAGACTGGCTGAAGGATTAGAAAAGATATTCAAAAGGGATATATGAAGGTCAGCTAGGGACTGACATTTCTGGTGGGATGGCCAAAGATGTTTAGGGCTTGCTTTAAATGAACAGCATGTTTGAGAGAGCTGCTAGAGCTTTACACAAAATACCAACCAACTCAGTATTCCACCCTGTGTCTTGGCAAAAACAAATTTATCAGTAACAGGAGAACCTATCCAGCTTCCCTTCTAATTTACAAGGGCCTTAGACACATTGAATGTATTCCCAAACCATCTAATTTGCTTACCCATCTGTAAAGTGTAATGAGTAATTAGATACCTTATCCAACAAATGTTGTACTTTATCTTACATTTCCAATCAACATGTAAATGCTGAATGTCTAGTTCAGCTTAATGCAAAATACAATACTGTGGGCTAATAATCTGTTCTTAGGAAAATTAACAGGCCCAGTATGTTGAGAGTGACAATAAACAGACAGGAGAGTCAGGTTGTGCACAGAGCAGAAGGGTTGAACCTAGAAAGGCAGTGGAAGGTTTGACTGAAATTATAAATAGAGCTCCCAGTCTTAGCTATTCTTTCTTCCATAGTCTTTTAAATGTGGATTCTTCTCACTCATCCTACATGTATATGGATATAATTTTGTGCTGTGCATGAAACAAAATTACTTCAGAGAAAGGGAGTAAGGATAACTCTTCATGCCACTTCCTCGCCATGTTGGTTTGACTGCTTGTCAAAGCTTGGAATGAAATTTCAGTTTCCCGTACTTTTACTCTTAACCAAATAAGCAACATTTTTCAATTAATAAAAATTAGATCTATGTAGTTATATACATATTTTTATATATGTGTATGTGTGTATGCTAAATGCCTCAGGAATCTTTATTCCTATTATTTTATTTCTCTTTTTTCCTAAGAATTGACCAAAATAATTTGAAATAATGTAGTCTTAATCCATCAAAGAAATGCATACTTCTCATTACAAGAGGAATAATGAATCCATGTAATTGTTACCATTCTTCATGCATTTTTTAAAATGCAAATGTAAAAATGCTTTGCTGTTTGATATACTTTTAAATGTGAAGATGAACTCTGTACATGTACTTCAAAAGTAATGAATGCTAGAATAAATAAATAAATAAAGCATGCTAGTCACTGTTCATATGCAAAGGTCTCTACTCTCTTTATTACCTAGACATAAATGATAATTACTGAAGAAAGCAACACAGAGGTTTACATTTTATGCATGCCTCAGGTCACTTTTTAGCCTGGGGAACCTCATTACTCCTCTTCTATCTTCTTATGAATCTCCCGGCTCTTCGCCCGGAGCTTGTTGACCTGGGACTCTGCAATGTCAGCCCGCTCCTCGGCTTCCTCCAGCTCGTGCTGGATCTTGCGGAACTTGGAGAGGTTGACATTGGACAGCTCCTCCTGTGTGGGAAGAGGGAGTTGTGAACACAACAGGCAGTGTGTGGACATTTATTATCTGAAAACTGGGCAAACAAAAATTCAAATGCCACAACTAGCCAGCAGAGCAGATTCAAAACCAAGATGAGAAGCTGTTCGGGATGGCATGTGTGTCAGAAGAGAAAAGAATATTGGGATGTCAGAAAGACATTATACACAGCATGGCCTAGGCGGAGTTCATGTCATAGTCCTGAATACACAGACTGACAGCTGACATCCAGGGCAAGGTATAAAGGAAGAAATAGAGTGGGAAATGAGGCTTACAGTAAAACAAATAGGGTTGGGGAAGTGTATTTTCTCCCAAACCCAGCAAGTCTTACTCTCACATTCCCCATTGTACAGAAATATCATCATGTTGCATCAAAACAGTCAAGGTTTCAAAAAGCAGTACAGAGGAAAATATCAATACAGAATTCTGCCTCCACCAGAAAAAAGTCTGGTTTAGACAAACCGGTACTTACAGCCTCCTCAGCTTGTCTCTTGTAGGATTTCACTTTCATTTGCAGCTTGTCCACCAAATCCTGCAGCCTGAGGACATTCTTCCTGTCTTCCTCAGACTAAAGCGGTTGGCAAACAGGAAAGGGAGTCAATTCTTGGTCCTCCATCATGCAGGATTAACAATTCCCCTTGGGGATGGTTTGTGCAAAATGTGACTTGCTGTGAGCAAACCCTGTCAGAGCAGGAGACCTCCTGCCTTACCTGGTAGGTCAGTTCCTTCACCCTCCGCTCGTACTTGCGCACGCCCTTCACGGCTTCAGCGCTGCGCTTCTGCTCAGCATCAACCTCCCCTTCCAGCTCCCGCACCTGCAAGGACAAGCCCAGCCCTGCAGCTTCCCTGCCAACGTCTCTCCAAGGACAGCCTCACTCACACACAGCCCCAGCCCTACACACCCTGGCCTCCAGCTTCTGGATCTGCTTCTTCCCTCCCTTCAGTGCCAGCTGCTCGGCCTCTTCCAGACGGTGCTGCAGGTCCTTCACGGTCTGGTCCAGGTTCTTCTTCATCCTCTCCAGGTGGGCACTGGTGTCCTGCTCCTTCTTCAGCTCTTCTGCCATCATGGCCGCCTGATCAGAGCAAAGGGTCAAAGCCATTTTGGGGCTGGAGATATTTCGGGGAGAGTACATTCACCATCAGCAATGCCAGGAGCAGCCAACTCACATCTGTGATGGCCTTCTTGGCCTTCTCCTCAGCATTGCGGGCTTCCTGGATGGTATCCTCCATTTCACTCTGGATCTGGGCAATGTCTGTTTCCAGCTTCTTCTTGGTGTTGATCAAGCTGGTGTTCTGTTAAAGAGCATGAACATGATTTTTTTTTTGTTAGCTTGCTGTATCATATCAAGTGCAGCATAAGTGGTTTATTTAATATAGATTGTGCCCTCAGGTCTCATTAGATTCTAAGAGAACTACTATGGTAGCTGTTAATTTCTCAGATATGATGTGCTTTGGTATTTTGTGAGCATATTGCATGAAGTCTTTTCTCAGTTTCTCAGAAAACAAAGAAGGAATTTAGACCGAAAAATGAAAAAAGATACTTTCGTTACCATTTTCAGTCTAGTGACCATAAAACTTTGAGATGATTCTATAGAATACTTATAATCACATTGTTAAATTACATTCGTGCCAGAGTGTGGTCCTGTTTTGTTCATTGTCAGCCTACATTTGCCTTTAAGTCTCAAACAGAAATGTCAAAGGTGCTGAACTCAAGTAATAAGAGTAAAAACCGCGCACACATCTCTGAGTTTATTAATATTAAGGTATCTATACTGTAGTCTAGTGAAATTCATATTGTATCTACGTCTGGAAAGACAGTCTTAGTATTATCTATCACTTATTACTTCTTATTTACCATGAAAGCCACTGCATTTCACAGAATACTGTTACAGTTCAGCCAGTCTTCACTTCATTTACACGTATGCAGCAATAGCATAAATACTAACTATGTTTACAGACTGACCTGGCTATGAAGGAGCTGAACTCTCTCACTTGCATCCAGAAGCTCCTGCTCAGCCACTTTCCTCGACCGCTCCGTCTGCTCCAGGGCTGCCCGGAGCTCCTCAACTTCAGACTGCAGCAGGTTTGCCCTGCGCTCCACCATGGCCACCTGCTCCTTCAGGTCATCCTGTGCTCTGACAGCATCATCCAAGTGCAGCTGAGTGTCCTGGAAAGAGAGATAGGACAGACTGGGAGGAGTGCATTTTCTATTTTCCTATTTCCTATTTTCCCATCAATATAGAACTGAAAGAATTGAAACACAGGAAAAATCTTAGATGTGTCAGAAATCAGCACATCTTTATTGTGCGATACCTTGAGCACTGCCTGGGTGTTTCTCAGGTTCTTCTGTGCTTCTGCAGCCTGGCGGTTGGCATGGCTTAGCTGGATTTCCATTTCATTCAGGTCTCCCTCCATCTTCTTCTTCAGCCTCAGAGCTTCATTCCTGCTCCTGATCTCAGCATCCAGGGTGCTCTGCATGGAGTCCACTACTCGGAGGTGGTTTCTCTTCATCTGGTCAATCTCCTCATCTTTCTCTGCTATCTTCCTGTCAATCTCAGACTTCACTTGGTTGAGCTCAAGCTGCAGGCGCAGGATCTTCCCCTCTTCATGTTCCAGGGAGGCCTGGAGAAGTGGATGCAAACATTGATAACATCAATAAACCCTCTCCTTGCATTCTAGGGAATTGCAAAATATTTTCAGAAATCTCAGCTCACTGCACTCCCCAGCCAGAATAGAGGGGAACCCAGGCCTTTTGAGCCCTATTTCCTCATTTATTTACTGCAGACATCAGTGATATGGTCACATACCTCAGCTTCCTCCAGAGCAGCCTGGATTTCAGATTTCTCCTGCTCAATCTGCTTCTTGACTTTCTCCAGCTCATGAATTGCCTTTCCTCCCTCAGCAATCTGCTC
>VZTE01001273.1:0-61413 GCA_013397775.1 Eulacestoma nigropectus
CTCCCCGTCCGTCCTCGCTGATGCCCACAGTCCTGCTGTCCACACCATTGCTGACACAGAACGCCACGAGGCCACCGGCCTCCTTGCCCACCTGGGCACACGCCAGCTCACGTTCGGCTGCTGTCAGCCAGCACTGCCAGGGCCTTTCCCGCTGGGCAGCTTTCCAGCCACTCTGCCCCCAGCCTGGAGGGCTGAATGGAGTTGTTGTGACAACAAGGTGGAGATCTTGTCTTACAAAAGGTGACTAATGAGGTTGTACTGATCAGCTGAGCTCTAGAGAAACCCCAGTCAGCTCAGCTTGGCCATGAGCAGGGCTATATTTCATTCCTGGGCTGGGTCACTTGATCCTATTTAGAGGTAGTGTAGGTCACTTACAATGGTTTTCCCAATTTACTGTGCGTTCTCCTTCAGCACTTCCATGTTCCTGTGTGCAATGAAATGTGACAGAACCCACAAAGGGCTTGTGTTGCTTCTTTTTCCAAAAGGGAATCTGAGAGTGGATGCAACTACTCTCTATAAATCCATCAGGAAGCTCCAGCTAAGAAGAATTTGCAGATTCAGTTTTTATAACTGTGAATAAATCAATGCATTGTCCCAAATGCAAGTTCTCTTTTGTATATAATTTTTTCCTCCTTTCCCTTTCATGTGCTCAGTACAGATCAGTAAAGAGTTCAGAAATCTCTGTTCAAACAGAGATTTGGATTTTGTTGTTTTGGGGGCGTTTTTTGCTGCTCTTCAGTCCTGTTTCAAAAATGCTGAACGAGACTAGGAAAGGGTTTAACCACCTAGTAGTGGGCAGTGAGACACACACAGATTAGGAAGGATTAAATCTCTAAATGTCAAAGGGAGAGAAAGGAAGAGTCTGTCCTGCAATCTTGACTGAGCATCCCATCATTCCCCAACTCCAATGCTGGGGAAACAGAGATTAGAAAATCTGCTACACAGCTAAATGCAGACTGCAGCTCATAGATAAGTGAAGCAGAATATCTAATGAGGGCTCATTTGTTCAACTTCACTCATCCAGAACCTTTCTGATGGGGAAACACAGATCTCAATACAAAATTCAGAGCTTGTTCAGCTCTGCTGTCACTTCTCAAACCGCTCTCACTGTCACTTTTCAAACCATTCTCACAAGTGGAGATCTATCCTCTGCCCTGCCGAAGGTTCCCGAGGATGGTTTCTTAGGCTCAAGCACTCAGCTGGGTTTACACCAGGGATTTACTCAGTGGTGCCTCAAATTAAATCTGGGTTTTTTTGTTCCTTGCTGCAGTTGGCCAGAAAGCCTTGAGAAGAATGGATGGAAGAGTGTTGGTTTATATTGAAAATACAGTCTCCTGCCTTCTGAATGAAATGAATATGCTCAGGAAAAACATGTGTTGCAGATTCAGTTGTCAAACTGTTGGTCATTAAGAGATTCCAGCAGATTTTCCCAGTGATAAAATTTGAGGACAGATCATTCTGTTCTTTTTTTTATTATTATTTTCTATTAGAACTTACAAAAATTTTCATGTAACTTCTGTGATATGATCCAGTCCTCTGAGTGATAGAAAATCTACAAGTAAGTCAAATCTGGCCAATAAACTGAACAGTAAACAGTAAATTTTGCTTATACAAAAGTATAAAAAATATCTGAGACACCTTCTTATATAGGGAGACGACAGAAGCTGAAGTTAAAGGAGAACAAATATCACACAGATCGTATATTATTATCCTTTATTCCTCTATTTCACTGGGAAGGGAGTTTTTTTTTAGCAATCAGCATAGTGGCATTCTGGATAGAGTGTGACAGTGATGATTAATTGATAGCCTTGGGTTTTAAAACACTGAGAAAATACCTCAGGCCATGAAGTACCAACACTTGCTTTGGAGATGCTTTGCAGTTGAGATGATTTTGGCACAGAAACGAGTAATTGATTTGAAAGAGTAAGATAAGGGATAATTTAATTTATTTTTTGGTATTTCTCAATGTCATCCATTTTGGTATTTTTGTGTTTTCTAGCATAAGAAGGTGAGGATTGCTGGCTAATACCTTCAGCACACTTGTTTCAAGGGTAATAGGAGACAAGGAGAAACAATTTAGGAGTTGGTGTAAAAGTGAAACAGCAATAAACCATCAGGAAACCCAAACCCTTGTGTTTCAAGGATGATTAAAAAAAATGTTTCCAGGCCTTAGGAAATGCAATTTGCTAATAGACTGTAGTGTAACGATTAAGGGGAAGCAATTGTAATTGTAAATTACCCTGTGCCACGTGGAAGGCACTAATACACTTAAAATACAATAGTGCATACATCTATGACTGGTAATGAAGGTGATAATCACCTTATATTCACAAAGGAAATGATGTAATAAATCCTGTATAATGCAGTTTACAGGTTACCTTGGCAAGGGCACTTGAATCGACAAGCAGAGAACAGGCCCTCCAAGAGCTGCAGTGTATATTATAATTAGGGACATAAAATTCTAATGAAATGTTGTCCTAAGTGATATTGATTCCAATTTGGCGGGCTAGGAGCTTGGTGATGTCATGCTATTCAGGTTGGTTGGTTCACCAAGGAATTCAAGGTACACAAATACTACCCTTGATAGGGCCCTTTCCAGCTTTTCCCTCAGTAAAACTTGCTTTCTGACTCCAAAATAAAAAGGAGAGAAAAGATCCTGCAAACACTCAATTGCAGTAGAAGCAATTTTTCAGCTTTAATTAACATAAGTTTAGCATTCCATGCAGAAAGATGGGGCTGCAGAGCATACAAGCTGAACAAACCCTCCCCAAAGTATTCTTAATTTCACATTAATCTCACTTAGTATGGGGGGCTGGAGATGTTTGCAAGGAGAGTTTCGTGGTTAAATGGCCCTGTAAGGCAAGGTTGAGATCCACACAGTGTGGGAAATTGTCGACGTGAATCAAGGGCAGCTTTTTGGGATCAGGATGGAAGTCTGGATAAAAAAGAGCAAGATGGACAGGGTTATGCATTCATAACCCTGCAACAGTGGTGGAAGATTGACACAGGTGCCAACAAGAGCAGCACAATATCAAATATAGGCTTACTTTTATTATAACCCTCATAAAAGTGGAAAAAATAATAAGGGAAATAGCAAGGAAAGACTGGAGGAGTTAGACCATCTCTTCCTGGAGAAGAGAAGGCTCTCTGTGGTACTCTAGTACTTAAAGGGTGGCTAAAAAGGGGTCAGAGGCTCTCTCATCACAAGGAGGCACATGGACAAGACAAGTTGTACCAGGCAAGATTTCATCTTGAGAGAGGCAAACAAATTTTTTACGGTGAGAACAACCAGTCACTTGCACAACCTCCCCAGGGATGTGGCAGAGTCCCTGTCCCTGGAAGATTTCAATTTGTGGCTGGACAGAGTCCTAGATGGTCTCACCAAGTCTCCCTTTCCCAGAAAAGGTTGGACCAGATGATGCTTTGAGGTTCCTTCTAACCTGGGCTGTTCTATGATCCAGTGATGACACATGAAAATGATTTTTAGTTGTTGATTTAGACCTGTAACAAAAATATTAATTTTGAGGCATTATAGTTACTACAGACTTGCAAATAATTCAATATAAAATAATTTTGTACCAACTTTGTCTGAGTATTGCTGATCCCAAGGTAAAAATCATATGATGTTCATGTTTTCAAATAGCAACTGAACATAACTGCAAACCCGACAAACTCTGAAAATCCATCACGTACTTTTCCATTTCCACAACAGTCCTATAGATCTAATAAATTTATTAAAATAGCAGAGAGATGGAGGTTCACGTGATTATCATGTGTTTGTTGTCAGAGTTCAGAAGTCCTATTCAAGTTTGTATTTTTCTTCATACGTGCCTTACACAAATAATTTGTTTGTGATATGTCGAGAAGTAAAAGATTCTTTAGAAAGCCTGAGCCCAGTTCCTCTGAAGTTGCTGGTTGCCTCTGAAAATGAAGATCACCTTTATTTTTAATTAGAGAAAATGTCTTACATGGGAAACAGCAAGATACATTGGTGTCTTTTTAGCCAACAAACCACTCAGATTTTAAATAACCACAAAGAAAACAATATCTATTTTTTGCACCCTTTCTTTATAGCACTGTACCTTCAGTAGGAAAATAACAGCCCTGTACTCATGAAAACTCAAACGAAAACATTTTGGAAGTGAAAGCAGATGTTTTTAGGAATGAAGGAGTGCAGAGCTTAATTCTCAGTGACTTCCCTTTCAAATGATGAGTCTTACATTGATTGCCACTGTTCCCTATTGAAATTCTTGTTATTGTATTCCTGGTAGCACTGAGGCAAAGGGAATATCTCACTGACCGAGTCGGTCCCCATAACTCAGCTTGTTAGACTTCCGAAGAGGCTCCTGCCCAGCAGCCAAATAAACTCAGCTTGATGTTATAAAACCCGTCAGATGTTTTAGGGCAAGATTGGGATGAGCAAAACAATGTATTTTTCAGATAGCTGGGTATGCAGTGTAAGCAGAATGGACTGCAGAACTGGAGATCATATCCTTGGAGATTTACTGGAAATGCATCCCTGCCTGTTTATCTGGTTTTATATCAGGACAAGTTTGCAGTTCCATATGCTGTTTGTTATCTGGGGTTTTGTCATAGCCTCCGCTTCGCTCTTTTTCTGTCCGTGTCTGTTCTCCTTTTGTGAGTCTCTCTCAGCCTGGCTGGTGTAATTTCACTGTTACAAACTTTAAATGACAATCCAGCAGGATAATGTCTCAAAGGAATATTAGGCAGTGCTGGGTAAGTGAAGCACAGCAAAAAAATAAGGTTTTTTAAAAAACTGAGCAGAGGGTCAGATCCAGAGAATCAGAGCCCAGAACACACAGGCAAGAACAAGTGGTCAGCACAGGGTATTTTGATTCCCACAGTGTCCTGCACCAAAGAAATGCTTCCACACGTTTAAAAAAGTTGTCACAATGAAAGAGATAAGGCTGATAACTAACAGTGAGAAAAAGATCAGAAACGAAAGAGATCAGAAACAAGGTGATTAATTTTCATGATGGAGGAAATTATGAACAGGAGCCTTGGCTGTGCTGTTCATAAAGCTCTTTCAAGAAGTGAGGTAATGATCTGGTAAAATTACTGCTGACAGTTAGAACTAAAGAGTCTCCAAATGATCTCAATGACTGCACAAAAGAATAAAATTCACTGTTGACAAAAACAAAAATGGAGGCATAGGAAAAAATATGAAAACCGTGTGTAATTATTGTCAGAACTCAAATTATCTATTCCAGCTTGGGGGTGCAACCGTAAAGTCATCACCTGAAAAAGCCAGCTCAGAGCTCAGTGGCAGCCAAAAGGGCAATTATAATGATAGGAATTATTTGAAAACTGTTGGAGAACAAACAAGAAAACATCATTAAACTGGCCTGTAAAAATTCACAGGACACACTGCTACAGAAGCTGCATGCCAGACTAATTGCTCTGCCTCTGGAAGTTATAGAAACATGGAACAAAATATAGGGGAAGGCAATGATGCTGATCACAAATACAGAATGATTCACTTTTGATAGTGAAGCTGCTTGCTCAGATTCAGGCCTGGGAACAGCTGCTCTCTGCAGGCACCACCTGGAATACAACACACAGGTGTGTCATGCAGCGGCATTCAGGGAAATGAGAGAGTGGCTTGGACACTGTAGCATGTGCTGGAGTGAAATAGCAGGACTTGGAAGTAGAATTAAGTGCAGGATGGGTTGGTTTCTTGATTACGTTTATTGCTGCACTTTTTTTTTTTCTTTTTATCCTTCTTCAGGAAAAACAGAAAGGGACAAAGTAGAAATGTCCCTCTTAGCTCAGGAAAACTGCCAGTGCTCAGATCCTTGCTGGGAAAAATGCCAGCACTCCACTCATGCAATATCTTTCTCACTTTAAGCACACTCTTTAGGAATTGGGGGAAGAGTGCAAACCAATGAATGCTCAATACAGGATGTGCATCTTCTTTATGCATAGAGAGAAAAAAAAAAAGCACCTAAAATCATGAATTTTCAGTTTGCTAAATGGTACAGGGGAACACTTTTATTTCTCCAGGATTATGGCTTTTGCAAGTGCTCTCTTCGCAGAACTTTGTAGCTCTCCATCATTGGTTATTGCTGCTGTGCTACCTGCAAACCTGCTTAAATTCAGGAATATCTCAGGTAGGAAGAGAGGGAATAAAAATCTGGAAGGGTGTGGCAGCCCAAAAGGTGTTGGGGCTCAGGAGGGATCTCACAATCTTTTTCCTTCTCAGTCTGAAGCTGATGCATTTGCCTCGATGCCGTTTGAGATATATTGGTGGTCTCAAATTTTATAATCAGGTGTTCCAGTTATTTTGGCAGATGCCTAAGCATGGGCTTGTGTAGCCATGTGGATTTCTTCTGAGTTTTAGTTCTTATTTGGATAAAGGATCTGCACAGAATGAGTCAGCAGGAAGATAATTTCTTTTTAATGAGAAAAAAGAGACCTTCAAAGGTCTAAATCAAGTGTAAAATGTTATAACTCATTGGTTTCCAGGGATAAGGAGACTGTGCTTTTGTACCTTTGAAAATCTTCCTCATGACACCTAATGCCACAATCATTGCCATCAGCTGATCCTCATTTTACTTGGAAACAATTAGGGTTTGGAATATCTGTGGGAACAAGATGAGCCTCTCATCTCTGTCTGAAATCCTTCATGTCTCAGCTGAGGGCTGCCCATGGAGCAGTTAAAACACAGTTTTATTGCTATTACCTGTCCTAGATTATCTCATATGTGAAAAAAGAAAACAAAATGAAGCCAACAAAAAAAACCCAAACCAAAGAAATCAATATGAAAGCAAAACAACAACAACGAAAATTCCCACTGGTGTCTGGAAATTAAACCCAATGTGTTTAACATTTTGAGACCTAAAGTTTAGGAGAAGACCTAAAAATGCCTTAATTTTAGGACATCATAATTTTTTCCAGTGTTAGAGCATGGATCAGATGTCAGACCTGCCTGGTCTCTAGGTCAGGTCCTGTGACAATGGCAATAAATGGCAAAACTCGAGTTAATTCACTGGGGAAGGGAAGACTGAGTTATGAAAATAGTACGGAAACTTCTAAGGCAGGATTCTGCAGAGGAAAAGGTGTCAGCTTTTTAATTATACTGTGCAGATAGTTTGTAGGACATCTGGAATAGCCTGGGAAGTGTCAAGAGGAATTCTATAGGAAATACTTTTTTAAATGATTCCCAGTAACTTTGGAGCTGACACATCAAGCTGCGGAATTGCACTCAGGCACAGGAGAAAATACATCTGTGTGCACCTATTGCAGTGAGTGCAGAAATAAGGGGTAGAGATTAGGGCTAAAAACTGTTGTAGGGCAGGGAATTTAAAACTGAGGATCACTCACAGGTCAATTTATAGGACTGATCCCCAGAAAATGTCCACTATAGATGTATCATGTTTTTGAACTTCAGTCTATAATGGGGAATCGTGTTTATATCTGGTTTTAAAGGGCTGAAATTGTGGGTTTAGCACCTGTAGGAATCTCTCCCTCAGACATATCGTGGTGATAAAACCTAACAAGAAGTATTTTTTTCATAATTTAAATCCTTAGTTTACTCAAGCTCATCAGAGAAGTTATTTTTTCTTCTGGTATGGGATCCTACTGATCCCACTGTTTAATAGTCTTTTTATTTTTATCAATTTTTATTCCAACATTTAGGAAAATTCTGGGCATTTGTAGTGCCAAATAGATCTAAAAAACAAGAAAGGAAAAAAAAAAAAAAAGATCAAGCCAAAACAAAGTTTAAATGGAAAAAAAGCTGTTAGAAGCCTACAAAAATAGTTGACTTGAAGTCAAACTGAATTCTTCAGTTCCAGTTACTTTTAATTTCTTCTATTTCTTAACTTTGAAATTTTAAATGGAATTAAAATTGTTTGACTTTTGAATTCCATCTTTTTTGCTTTTGAAAGTATTTAAGCATAGATTTTATCCTCCTGCTTCTTTTATTTATTTTGATTATTTTAGGAAAAACCCCAGTGCCGCCTTTTGTTGTTGTTAACAGATACTGATTTTTTTTTTTTTAATGCACAAATTCCAAAGGAGAACACATTTCAAACCCAATGATAACCTCTAGGTCCCCTTCTTGCTTCTTTCCATCCTCAAATACAAGGACACAAGCATTTTCTCTTGGCAGATGCCTCTCCAGCCACAAGGGAAGGGATAAGAAGAAATAAAACTCTGTTACCTGAAAATGTAATATAACAACATTTCATATTTAATGGCTAAAAATTCACGTAGTTTTATGAGAGCTTCAGAGAAGAATTGAAGAGAAAAAGAATTGCTATCTAAAAAACCCAAAGCCGTGGTTATGTAGAAAATATATAGTGAAGTTCACCAGCCAAACAACTTGGTGGTGGAGTCTCCATCCTTGGAAGTGCTCAAAAACATATGGATATGACACTTGAGGACATTGTTTAATGGTGATCATGGTGGTGGTGGGTTGACAGCTGGATTTGATGTCTTAAAGGTCTTTTCCAGCTTTAATGCTTCTGTGATTCTATTCCATGAACTTGATTGATCCTGCAGTGATTTTTTTCCCAGTTCTGTCTGCAGACAACAGGATGAAAATTTGACACTTTAACTCTCATCATATATCTGCTTGTTTAAAAGTGCACTCATTTATAGAATAGATTGTTCAGCTCTTCCCTCTTTGCCAGTCTCTCAAAAGAAGACAAAGCACGATGGGATCTAAGCTGGGGCATCAGGAGAGCTGTAATGAGAGGCAGAACTATGAGGTTAGTTAAGATTATAACATGCCATACTAAATAAATTTAAGTACTACATCCTAAAAGACTTCTATAAACTCCCCTGGGATAAATCAGAAGGAAAGAAAGAACAAGAAGAATCAAAAGTTAGTTTTGTCTTTATTACTTTGGGTTTACATTTGTGCCCACAAATACCTCATGCTCTGGTGTGGAGGTGCAGTATTGATTTAATGGGGAGCTATGGTAGGATCCTTCACCCAGCACATGGGAGGAGCGGGGAAAATCCTCCTGGTGCCTTCCTCTGTAGCACCATGTCCCAAAGTTGTGCTGCCCCCACCCTTCTGCAGCCCCCACGACTACTGCAATCCGCAGCCTCCAAAATACCATCCCTGAGCACAATGGGAGCTCCTAAAATCACCCCAGTCTCCTTTCCATGGACACAGAGTAGGCTGAAGTGATGAGTTATGAGAAGTGCTACATGGAAAGGAAGGGGAAATGAAAAATAGGGAGGAAGGACATCTTTCAAGGTTGAGAGAAAAGTTTTGTTCCAGATCCCTGTTCAATGTATGAATGGTGTGTCTTATTTCACATCCTCAGTCACATCCTCCCCATTTCACATCCTGAATTTGAACTGCTAATTTATAAAGTTCGGGTAAATTTGCCTATGCATGTGTATATATATAAGTGCACATGTTTCCTCTGTGAGGAAGAAAGTGTTATCAAAGCTCAAGAAATTAATGAGTGATTATGTTCTCACCAAAAGTCATAGAGGACTCCATGCTGTCCCTCAAAGTCACTAAAACCTTTGAGAGGCACAAAGAATTTATCCCCTGGCACCTCTCCAGACAATATCAGCAGCACAGCCACAACCATTGGTACCTTTAACCATCAAGGCCTCCTAGGAATGGGGATGAGGCCACTGACTTGCTTTGGAGAGGCTGCAAAGTGACTACCACCAAATTGAACCTTCCAGCATTGAGAAGCTGATATCACTTTCATCTCAATCGCTGCAGCAAGGCTCCTGTTGAGCACCTTTAGAAAAAAGTGCTGCTAAGTTTCTCCTAACCTGCTTCCCTGGCAGGAGACAGATAAAAGAACCTTCTCTTTATATGAAGACACCTTTGAAGGCTGTCGTTAGCTGGTGGGACCTCCCGTCGGTGGCAGGATCTCGGCTGCTGTGCTCCCAAACTCTGCTGTAATGGATTCACTTTTATAGGGATTTTCTCACAGTTCATCCTAGCTTGGGTTGTTCTTTTTTGTGAGAGCTGTAATGGATGAGAAAGTCTGAGAGCAGAGCCTGTGTGGTCCTGTCCCTGCTGGCTTGATACTCGGCAGTGCTCCCTTGAAGATGTTGGTAGGTCCAATTCTAGAGAGTAAAAGAATCGCAGAATGGTTTGGGGCTGAAGGGTTCTCAAAGATCATCCAGTTCCAACCCCAGCCATGGCCAGGGACACCTTCCACTAGACCAGGTTGCCCAGAGCCCCACCCAGCCTGGCCTTGAACACTTTCTACTTCTTGAGCTCTCTGCCAGGCTTGGTGCTGTGACGACTGCCCTGGGGAGCCTGTTCCAGTGCCCGACAACCCTCTGGGTGATATTTTCCTAATAACCAACCTGAATCTCCCCTGACACAACTTTAGGACATTTTTTCAGGTCCTGTCACTGATCATGAGAGAGAAGAGATCAGTGAGAAAGCTGCAGACCACAGCTGGGCAACATCAGTCTTAAACAACCTAAAGACACCAATCTTAAGTAACACCTGGACCACGATAATCTATGAAAAGAGCAAGGAAGCCCCTTTTGCTCTGATTCTCAACCAATGACATTATGAGCAGCTGCTCCACAATGGTTCTGTTGTCCCTGCTCAGGGAGGAGAGTTCAGAGCACTGACAGGGAAGCACCAGGCCAATGAGTCCTGCATTAAGCAATTAAACCCAATGAAATGTGAACGGTGATATTGAAACCACAGGGAGCCTCCTGCAGACATCAAAAGAAAGTTGTCACAAATGTGAAAGGCACCTCAGCCTCTCCACACAGAGAGAGGGATTGGTTTATTTTTAAAGCAGCCTTGACAAAATGAATATATTGGAATCTCTAACCTCCAATGGCAACTGACTCCTCCAACACAGAGTGTAAGAACCCCCTAAAGGCACATCCCATCGAGTTATATCTGACACCCAGGGAGAGGCAATGAGCCTTCAGCAGTCAGGCTGCAAAGCAAGATGAGCCTCATAAAAGAGGAACAGCCAGCTGTGTAGTTAGGGCTAATCCTAATTGGAACCTAACAGGAGAGGAGTTCTTTGGCATTTGGATTTAAATAGGCTGTCCCCAAAAATGTGTGGCATGGTGAAAAGCACCTGAAAAAAAGCAGAGACCTTTCATGTCTGAATGAAGCATTTTGCATTCAGTGCTTGGCTTTCAGTGTGGTCTGGTGGTACTTTAAAATGAAGCAATACTTGCCATGTGGGAATTACCACTTTTCCACATATATTCAACTTAAATTTAATCTGTTAAGAAAAAATAATCACGTGATTCAGTAGCAAAGCAGGAGTGTGTTTTATGTGAAATGAGTATAAACTATTTATGCAAAGCTATAGAACTTTAAAAGAACTATAATGTTTAAAAATTAAACTATTTAATGGTTGGAAAACATAAAACTTTATATTACTTATATAATTTGTTTCAGTTCTCTTTTGTATATATTCTGGTATGATATGAACATCACTCATCTAAGGAATATGACATTAGGCACAGGATGGTGAGTGGTCAGTGAACAATCATTTCTCCCTCTCATCTTTACCATGTGGTCACAGGTCTAATTTGCTGCACACAACTCAAACCCAGAATGTAAATTTAATCTCTTCTTTGGGAGCATCCATGTTTCACTTAACCACTGCATATCAGTGTTGGATTACACTTTGTGGTGATAGAGCGATAAGCCCGGAAGGCCGGAGAGGCAGCCTCTTTCCTGGGCCCGGAGGTGACCCTGGGAGTGTATCCAGGTCACCGGGGATGGGCGGAGAGAGGTTTGTGGCTTGTGGACAAAGCTGGACCTGTGAGAAGTGAAGATTGTAGTTTGTGACCTTATAGGGTATTGTTTACCTGTTACAATGTCTGTGTATTGCTCCAGGTAATAGGGAGACACTGTGGTGAACATCTTTCCTGTTTACATGATGTTATATCCTGTTCTGTGGGGGTATTTAGGGAATTCAGACTGCGCAATAAAGGACTTTGACTTTGCACCTCAAGGATTGCGGAGTTCTTGCCCATGTGTGATTACTGCATATCAGGACTTATCTCCCAAACACCCCTTTTATGTAGAATCACCTTTTTTGATCAAATTTTATGAATGAGAACCTAAAGTGCAGAGATGTTTTTGTCAAAAGTGATTGCTGGCATTTGGATGCTGAATTATTCATGCTTACAGCCTGTTTTATTTAGAGAGCTGAGCCAGATGACAGCCTGTAGGTTCACAACAGATCTTAGTAGCAGATGTGCATTCCCAGAAGCCTTGCAGATACCCAAAGATCTGGATGGCTTTTTCCCTGTGAGTGAAAGTCAAGGGAAACAAGGGAGAGGCATTCCCCTTGCCTGCACTTCCTGAGAGCTTGTGGGATGAAGACAGGAGCAACTGGATGGGTCATGCAGGTGACATTTCTAAAGAATTTGAAATTCCTGAAGAATTTAGAAGTGGACATCCTTATGCTTATAGTAAACATAGGCAAATCCAGCCCTGCATCTATTTTCAGATGAATGACAAAAGCAATATTCTGGGCGCCACTGCCAGCATCAGTCCCCTGTTTGAAAAATAGCTGCATTAGAATTTCTCAGGAAGGCATCTGAAGAATATTTTAGGACTGTGGATAAAAAAGAGCAAAATTTAATCATTTTACCGAGTTTGCATCACTATCTGAGGTGATCTGTGGTAATCAGCAGGCAAAGAATGACCCTCATTGAAAGGGAGGCAGAGATGCACGGGATGTTTCAAGCATTTCTGGCAGCGAGTCATTCTGGGTAAGCTCATTTAAATGGTTATGTGCCCCCTTATGGCCTCATCAATGAGGCTATTAAAGCTAAGGTTATTTCCAGCAATGGATACATTTGCACATTACAAACTTGGGAGAAGAAGAGAATAATAATAATAAAAAAAAAAAAAAAAGTCAGCAAAATGGAGAGAAAAAGAAGTAAAAAAAAAAGCCAGAATTTTGACAGAGCCAATTCATTGCTACTGCTGTTCAGAGATAACCAGTGATCGAACATCCACGATAAACCATGTGACAACGGAGGTAAATCCTTAGGGAGCGGAAATTAAAGCTTGAAATAAATGTAGGCAACTTCAGCATAAAAAGGTGGGAACACTGTGTTGTCTAATTATAGGATAAATACATGCAAAACAAATGGTACTAAAGCACATGGGTCACTGTCTTCAACAGCTGTTGCAGTAGAATTTTGAGCTTTATATTATCCACTTCCGTGATAAAAAGCTAGTTCTGTCATCTGCTCATCATACAGCTCTTGGTGAGCCATTGGAACTCCTTGTGGCTCAAAATGCCTGTAAGGAGGCTTAAACTCTGTCTAACATTCACCATCTGATACCCAGAACACAGGAAAATTCCTCTGGGATAAAAACTTGAGTATGTCATTCCCTAGCTCAAGCAAAGTTTTATTAACAACTCACTGTACTTGGAATGAGACATTGGTTATGGGAGCCGGAGTGTGGCAGAGTCCTTCTGGCCCCTGTTGAAACAGAGGTTATTGTTTCTAGGTTTAAGAATTTTGCCTTTTCTTTTCAAACTCATTTGATTGTGAAAATAGTTAAATTTGTAGCCTTTCCTTATGCTGTGACTCCCATTCTGGGTTCAGAACCATTTTTGTGTAATTTCTGACTTGTTAGGGCTTGCATCAAATTTTGTGAGAGTAGGGTATAAGGGTAAATGCAGAAAAAAAATCCTTTAAAATAAGAATATATACAAACTTCATGAGACTTGAAGGTGAGAAATTATCTATAAGGCCATCATGCTGCCGTAGTACAGTTGGGATGCTGTGGAGAGAGGCTCCTGTCTGGCTGAAGTGCTGCAGTGAAATAATTTGTCTGGTTTTGTTATAAATGTATCTCACTTCAGGATTTTCACCTCTCCCCTCTTCCTAGAACGTTATTGGTTTACTTCTATTCTTACTCTTCAGCCCATAACCTCCTTGGCCTGAGTTAGACTGGAATCACAGGAGAGGAGCATCCCTGAGATCTGGTGCAGATATTCAGAATAAAATGCTTGTTTCTTTAAATGCAAGACGAAAATACTTCCTTCTGCACCTTGAGCAAACTATAATTTCATACTAATTGCTGATTCCCAAAGTTGAGGTTTAAAACTATTAACAGTGAAGGTGTGATATCCTCTCAAATTTCTTTTAATGTTTTGGGATGAAGTTTGATAGCATTATTATCCACACCTCTAAGAATTGCTCTACTAAAACCTGAAATGCGTCACGGGGCAGTGGGTTTCACAGTCCAGATGTGAGTTTATGTGTGGGATTTGTCAGTCATTTGGAATACAGCTTTTCAATTTATTCCTACTCTATAATTCTATATAATTCTGGAGTAATTCCGAGTTATAAATTGACTTTGGTAAAATGTGATTATTTTACATGCTTTTAACTACATTACCATGTCATTGCATTTGCATGATAAACCTCCCAATCTTTTCTTCTTGTTTGGGAGAATATTTTCCTCTTACCAGTCATTCCATCATCAGCATCTCCTCACTTCATTCTGGTTTGGGCACTAAATCCTTGACCTGCCACCTCTAATTTTACATTTGGCATTGTTGCAAATTCTCACCATGTTCCAAAATCACTAAGGAAAATTAAATACATTAAATTTTAATGTTTTTTTCCCATGAGTCAGTCCCTCAGTTTTGTTTCAGTATTTGTTGTCCTTGCTTTGACTTTTGTGCATCTACTTTTTTGTAAAGAAGAAAAATGATCTGAACTTTAAAATATATCCCTTGGTCTGGATGGTCATTGTAGGCTTGTTCCTACTGCACTATTCTTTTTTCTTTTTCCTTTGGCTTTCCCTTTCCTTTTTCCTTTCCCTTTGGCTTTCCCTTTCCTTTTTCCTTTCCTTTCCTTTCCTTTCCTTTCCTTTCCTTTCCTTTCCTTTCCTTTCCTTTCCTTTCCTTCCCTTTCCTTGCCTTGCCTTGCCTTGCCTTTCCTTGCCTGAAACTTCCCTGAAACTTCCCTTCCCTTTCCCTTTCCCTTTCCCTTTCCCTTTCCCTTTCCCTTCCCGGAACTTCCCTTCCCGGAACTTCCCTTCCTTTCCCTTCTGGTTTTGTTTCTCCATTCCATTCCATTCCATTCCATTCCATTCCATTCCATTCTATTTTTCAGTATGTCATTACCTTTCCTATCAAAATTGCTGGGATTGGCCTCACAAATGAAAGTTGGTCTGAGGTTTTTACTGACATGGAGCTGAAAAGCCGTCATGGAATGGCTGATTTGCTTTCTTAATTCTTAACAAATGAAAGGAATTTCTCCTACTTAGACTCACCTGTATGTCCTGGCTTCAAGAGCCAATGGCACAGGTCCTTCCTTTCCTCTAAACCGTTTGTGATGTTCCAATGCCTCGAGAGGTGAGCACCACAACTTCAGCTGATTTGTAGTGCTTTGGGGTAATTTGTGGCCATTTGTCATTTCTGGACAGCTTTTCAACTGAGTGAAATATTCAAAAGCAATCCTACAGGTTTCATATCTTTGAGGAGTTTGCACAGGTCTGCACTTGGTGCTTTAGGTGCCAAAGTACCTTGGAAAACTTTACCTTTAGCAGAATTTCTGCTGAAAACTGATGTGTTGGCTGGTACATAACCCCATGGCTGAGTGCTCACAGCATATCAAGACAACTTCAAAAGCCCCAGCAGTGAAAAAAAACCTAACTGAAAGCAATTAGATGAAAGGAATTTCGTAACTTTTCTATGACAACAACCTTTGGTATTCTTAGTACATTTTTATTTTGAGCAGTGAGTCACACAAATGCAGCGAGAAACAACAAAGAGGACGTCAAGTTCCATTACTGCAGCACGATGGTGGATGACAAGGGCATCTGGTTGATAGAACAGAACAGAAAATTGCACTTTGTCTGGCAATTAGGGGAACAAAACAGAAAAATTGTCACTGTCTTATTTCTGTTTAACTTCAAAAAGTACATATGATTTCTGCCTGGGGAAGTTCTGTAGGGAAGTTCTGTAGGTGGCTGCCTGTCTTGTAGTCCTGCTGAAGCATCAATTTGTGTTCAAAGTGGAGAAGTAAACTGGGTGATGAAATATTCATCTGACTAAATCCCCGTCTTTTTTTGTTGTTGTTTTGCTGTTCTTAAAAAAAAAAAGGAAAAAAGCAAAAAGTCCCATTGCTGACTGGCTTCAGCTTGGGTGTTGATGTAACCACTCATGATAGGATATTGTTTTTTAATGAACTTTGCAGCTGCTTGGTGTTTGGTGCCAGAAGGACTGAATGGTGCTGCAGACAGAGGAAACCAAACTCCTTTTTCGTTTAGAGCTGAAATCAAAAGCTGAGCTTGTGTGCATCTTTTAAAAGATCTAAAACAACACATAGACGCCTGTCCTGTGCTCCACTAAGGCTGGTCACGGTACCTGCAGCTACCAGAATCGGGATTAAAAAGATATTAGTTTTGTAACACATTTTTCCCATCTTTACAAGATCACTGGCTCAACAGCCAAAAGGGAATTTGAATAAGTTATCCCAAACAATTTCATTTCAAGCTGTAAATAATGTTTTTTGTTCTCTCCTTTTTCTTGGTGGAGTTTTATTTGTCGTTTTGAAAAATGTGACTTTCTTCTCTGAACACAAACCAAATCCAGCCCATTATCAATGGGATTTAATATTAAAACCCAATGAGTTTTCAATAATTCTCACAAATGGAGTGGAATTCAAAGTAAGTCTTGTTCGCTCTGTGCCAAGGTAGAGGTTACAGAGACCAGTCTGCTGCAATGAAAGTACATAGAGCAGTAGCAGCAGCAGAACTGGGTGAACTGGGACCCAAATTAAATATATTATACGTTTCCTGTACTTTCTCAGGTTTCTAATTCCATTAATAAAATGTTCAATATTATCACTTAATTGCTCCTAATGACTTCAGATATAACAAGCCACTGTTAAAACAGAAAATTAAATGGTCTGTTCTGTCCTCCTTCCAAGTGTTTTATGAAAAGAAGAGGAAAGGACCCCACAGTTTGCATTTATTCTAACCTTTAAGGAAACCCGAGGAGTCAAATCACATCCTCATCCAGCAGGATTCAAAGGTTTTCCATTAGGATAAGAGACATTTTCAGGTTCTTCTCTGAGAGGGAGATCAGTTACTTGGCTCAGCAGGAAAGTGGTCCCAGCACCAAATCAGTCAGAGTTCAAGGAATGTGCGGACAACACTTTTAGCCAGAGAGTTTAGTTTTAGTATGGGTCTCTTTCAACTTGAGATATTCCATGATCCTAAATTAATTTTGAGGTCAGTACCTCTTGGCAGAACATCACTAAAGCTTTTTGATCATTCTGAGTACTTAAGTGTGAAACACTTCAGTGAGACCTGGACTTTCCAATTTGTCACTCCAAGTTCCATGAGGTCCTTCTGCATTTGGTTACCCATCCCATCCGTAAAACAAGAGTAGCAGATAGGGAGTTCTGTTCCTCACACATAAGGCAAGAGCCCAACTTCTCATTGAGTTTTCACTTATGTTCAGACATGGCTTGTATAGTTTGTAGAAAATATGATTTCAAACTGAAAGAGGGTAAGTTTGGATTAGATAGTGGAAAAAATTCTTTACTGTGAAGGTGGTGAGACCCTGGCACAGGTTGCCCAGAGAATCTGTCGCTGCCCGATCCCTGGAAGAGTCCAAGGCCAAGTTGGATGGGGGTTGGAGAAACCTGGGATAGCAAAAGGTGTCCCTGCCCATGGCAGGGGGTGGAACTGAATGGTCTTTAATGTCTCTTCCAACCCAAACCATTCTAATTCTATTATTCTGTGAACATAGTCCATATTTAGAGTCCATGGGCTAAAAAATGCAGGGGTGTCAAGGCCTCATGGCACAGTGTGTCAGGGCTAGAAAGCAAGAGAAAGTAGCAAAACCAGGACTGTCAACATCAATTGAACTGTCGACTCACAAAGTCACTTCTAGCGTGTGACACCAGGGCCCATGCAGATGTTTCCCTTTCAAGCCATCTCTTCTGAGGTCTCTTCCCCAAATATGATATGAAGGCAATGCCGTAGAAGATTTTCAAATACAAATAGGAGAAAGGAAATGGCATATGGCAGAAGGAGATGGATGTGCTGGTGATGGAATATTTAGCTTTTCTTTTCTAGAAACTTTTGTGGTTATGTTGAATTGTGATGTTCTGCTGATTTTAAGGGTAGTCCATGTGGTTGTGAATTCTTCAAGGGATAATTTGCTTCAGCAAACTGTCCCTTTTTCTCTCTTCCTTTACCATAAGAAATGTGATTTTATAGAGTTTGGAAATCCCTCTGTTCATTTTATAAACAGATTCTACAAAGTAAGTGTAATTCTTCCATTGGCAGTGCTTTAAAATAAAGCAAGCAAACAAACAAACAAGAATCAAAAGAGAAAAGCATTAAGCAAAAAGACTGGCATTCATAGGAATTTCTGTACTCCTGATTGCAAAGTTTAAAAATGAGAATCTGCAAAGTTACACAAACACATTTTGCATTTCCAGAGCTAATTAGTGCATACTGGAGGGGAGAAAATTACACCAACTTCTAAATAGAAATGTTAATTGTCAACCTTTGTGTTTCAAGGCAGTAAGCGCACCTTGGCATTTCTGCCTTCTTGATCCCTGGATGGGGAAAGAAAAGGAAATTTATTTCTCCTTTCTTCTTCACGTCCTTTATTAAACATCCTCTGTAACAATTACCCCAAAAAAATTGGCCTGAGATAAAAATTATATTTATGTATATTTTGATTTAAGCCTCTGTGAGTAGTGAATTCCTTGAGCTTCCAAAAGACCTACTCCAGTTTTATGTTAAAGAATTATATTAAAGCCTTTGTATGATCTTCTGGACTGTACTTTGGAGTATATTGGAGGCGATATTTTGAATTTGATCTTTTCTTCACTGGATTTGGGATTGCTATGTGTCCTTTTTTAATTACCTGGAAGAAACCTCAAGCCTGGAGCATATAGTTTTGTCACTGAGGTTTGCAGAGATTCCCATGAGACATATTTTCTCATATTTTCAGTTATCCCAAATTGATAGTCCATGTAAAAAATGTTTCTTCAACAGGATTTTTATACCATAGAGAAACCAACCTTGAATATCTATGAAATTTCAAAAAATAAGAATATTTAAGTTTGTGTAAAGATCAGACACCTTCTTTGCCATGGCATTTGAATATTGCTCTCTGTCTTAGATGGTTTTCAGGACACTGAACTTAGAGCACCATTTCCAAGAAATATTTTGATTTCCTTTATTAAATCATAGAATGATAGAATCATTAGGGTTGGAAAAAACCCCAAAGATCATCAGATCCAATGTTTGACTGAATCCCATTGTGCCCAGTAAACTATTTCATTTGTGCCACATCTTTTAAATACTCCAGGGATGGTGACACCACCACTTCCTTGGGCAACTTGTTCCAATGTTTAACCACTCTTTCAGTGAAGAAACTTTTCCAAATATCCAACCTGAATCTCCCCTGGCACAACTTGAGGCCTTTTCCCCTTGTCTTATCAATTATTAAGGTTTATCTCCTGCCCTTTGCCTTCAAATAATGTACGGCAATAAATATACTTAAAAGTATCTTTTTGTTTTATTTTGGTCTATATAAAAATGATCATTTTTAGTAAGAAAATGCAAAGAACATCTGCATGGATTGCAACTTCTTTTTTGTAGTCATACAGATTTTTCCCTTCTAAAAACAACAGTCTCAATGCATTTGTATTCTTGGATTTCTGTGATATTTTTCTCTCCAGCCTCAGAAATATAACACCACTGCAAAATACAGCTCTGAGAGTACCTCAGAGATCTGAATATTTGCTAAAATATAACTGAAATGATGAAATATCAGAAATTTGTGAATTCTTTTTTAGTGCTTTCCTTTGGGCACCAACCAATTTTGGATAGAGAAAGACAAATACCACCATAATAATAAACAAAATCCCTACATAAGCAGAAACAGGGAGCTTCATAACAATCAATCAGATGGTTCCCAAGTTATTAAAAAGGTTATTACATTTGAAGGTAAAAGAAATCTCTGTTTCTGTTTTCCCAAAGCATTTCTTTCATGCAAGGGCAAATATTTTCTGTCAGCATTTTGAAACTTATTCATGAGACACTATTTGCGTTTATTATTGTTATCCTTGCATCATTTTTTACTCACAGAAGAAATGTGAAATGAGGCTCATGAAAACTTTTACCTTTGAATAAAGTGTTGCCGATTTAAAATGATTGAAAGACATGGATTTAGAGAAAGTACTGCATCCACATCTACATTTAAAAGGCCGAATTAATCCTACTTGTAATTAAATCAGGGCTTAGACTCTGTATCAAATGTTGCAATGCATTTCTCTTGGATGGATGGATAGATGGATGGATGGATGTGACCCAAGTTTTTTTTATTTATAATGTCTCTGTGCTGACTTTTAAACATTGCTATAAAACAACAGAAGTAATTCCAAACACTGTAGAAAGCAAATATTAGACTCCCTAGGCCTAATTCTCATTAACTTTAACGCCAATTTACACCACTCTTGCAGTGCATTGGAGCCATAAACTGAATTACATTAAGCATAAAATGTTTCTAATGTGAGAACCAGACCCAGTGTATTTGCAGCGGTTTTACAACCAGCTTCTCAAAGATGGTGCAATGCCTTCCAGTTTCCTAACAGAGGGTTCATCACAGCTGTTTTCTCACTTTCAGTGTGCACAGTTTTGGATTAGCTAGAAAAGACCCATTAAAAGAATCCCCCTCCTCCCCCCAAAAAAGGCATTTCCAAAGCAGAAAAAAGCAGATGCATTGTTGAATCTCTGTTATTGACTGCATGAACCCCACGCTGGACTTAGAATAGCCTACTCCTCTGTACAGCTGATCAATGACAATTTCTTCTCAATTATTGAGTAAAGCCTGACCAAAATAAGCCTGGCCATGTAGGAAAAAATAAAAAACTCATAAATATATAAATCAGGTAGCTCCAGTCAAAAGTCTCCAGTGTGTTAAATAAAAGGAAATTTTAATATAAGAATTGCTATTATTCTAAGAATATAATTTGATACCATGGCTGGCATGACCTGCTAGGCCCATCAAAAGGCTATGACAGCCACGAGTAGATCTAATTTTCCCACACAGGCATTGGAATATGACATAGATCTACAGATAGTTTGGGAAATACAATTTGAAACACACAAAAACATTCTAACAAACCTTTGTTTATTATTTCCTGTAGTTAAAATTCAGTAGAATCCAATATGAAATCTGTGCTTTGTTGGAAACATCCAGTTTTGCCTTTTTAAAATACTGAACTATTGCAGAGATTGATGAATAATAATGAAAATTAAAACTCTACGTTAATTATAATTTTCTTCATAAGGAATTCAGATGGAGGATTAAAATAAAAAGAGGGTTTCTCACTAAAGGAATTAATGCTCTGGGAACACATTCACAGAACATTGTTTTTTATAGTACACCAATGAACATTGGAAGATAGAACAAATAGAGAAAAATCACTGATTAAGTAAATATTTAATATGTTTTATGGATTCAGAGTTTCTATAGGACAAGGTAACACACAGAGTGTTTTGTGAAGAGCACGCATTAAATACTTTGCATGTTGTGTATTCTTGCAGAAGGATATTTGAGCTGCTGCAGGTACTTAACCCTGCGTGATGCCGTCCCAGAATTGGTGCAGGAATGTCAGCAGACAGAATTATCTGCAGTGCCACGCTGAATGATGCAGCTCTGCATCAGAGCACCCTAGAATGAGGTCCCTCTCAATCCCCAGAGGGTAAAAGCTTGCCACCAGGTTGCCACAGGCCTTTTGGGACAAATTAAGCTTACCCTGTGAAGTGGGAAACAAGTGCATGTGATGAAAGGAAGGATATTCATGGAAATACTGGAAAGGAAAGATAGGAAGATGTGACAGGCATCACACAACATTTTGGGCAAGGCAACAAAGCTATGAAATGGCAGCCATCCAAACAGATTCAGAAAACATTAAACCATGTAGCGACCACAATGTAAATGAAATAATATTCCTTTAGCCCTATGGTCCCTTTGGCTGATAGTCTTATTTTTTGAATGCAATTGCTGTAATTAAAACCACAGTCTCACCACATCACATGGAATCACAGAATGGTTCAGGGTGGTGGAGACCACAGTGGGGTCATCTGGTTCAACCTCTCTGCTCAAGCAGGGCCATTCCAGAGCACCTGGGACAGGATTGCATCCAGAGGGTTCTTGGAAAATCTCCAGAGGGTTCTGGAATATCTCNCAATTGCTGTAATTAAAACCACAGTCTCACCACATCACATGGAATCACAGAATGGTTCAGGGTGGTGGAGACCACAGTGGGGTCATCTGGTTCAACCTCTCTGCTCAAGCAGGGCCATTCCAGAGCACCTGGGACAGGATTGCATCCAGAGGGTTCTGGAAAATCTCCAGAGGGTTCTGGAATATCTCCAGTGAGGGAGACTCCACACCCTCCCTGGACAATCTGTTCAGTGCTCGGTCACTGCACAGGAAAGAAGTTCTTCCTCATGTCCAGGTGGAACTTCCTGGGCATCAGTTCCTGCCCATTCCTCTTGTCCCATTGCTGGGCCCCACTGAGCAGAGCCTGGGCCATGCTCTGAGCCCTCCCTACAGACACTGATAGGCAGGGATGAGATCCCCTCTCAGTCTCTTCATGAGGCTAAAGAGCCTCAGCTCCCTCAGCCTTTCCTCATAAGAGAGATGTTCCAGTCCCTTTGTCATCTTCACAGTCCTTCCCTGCTCCAGGAGCTCCATGTCTCCCTTGTCCTGAGGAGCCCAGAACTGGACACAGCACTCCAGATGCTCCTCACCAGGGCTGAGTAGAGAGGCAGGATCGCCTCCCTCAATCTGCTGGCAACGCTCTTCCTGATGCATCCCAGGATCCCACTGGCCTTCTTGGCCACAAGATCAGGACCTATCTGAAAGTTAAACATTTCAATAAATTAGTTATTTTTAAGTAGGCCTCTCATTTCTGACTCTCTTATTGGATTCTCTTTGCCCTGTTTCCTCTGTAACATGCTCTGCACTGACTTTCCCTTCTGAGGTCTCGCAGTCATTTTCCGATACAGCCCAAACTCGTTGAGACTGTAATATACAGGGGCGCAAGTACAGCAGAAGAAACACTATAAAAGCTTCAATTCTCCTCCTAAACTCATGCAAATATTTGTTGGGCCAGCAGACTGAAATCAGCAGTGGTATTTTTGCTGCAAGGACAAGGTCTCACATGGTAAATCTGCTGTGAAAGGGTTTGTCATCAGCCACTCTGAGTCCAAGGGGCCGGAAACAACAGAAGCTCCTTCTAGGAAAGAACAAGACCTCAGGCTGTTTTGAGCAGAAGAGTTCAATAAGAATTCGTCCTTTGAACTTTGTCTTTTTCTTGATTTTCTTTCCTTACATTTTCTTTCATTCTGCCCTCTGCTCCAACCCCAGTAGCTTGCACCCATCTGTTAAAATGTAAAAAGGGCTCCTTCTGCTAGTGCCTATTAAAGTGCCATATGGCTGAGGTATAGCCTGAGGTGCTGAGCATCACAGAGTGCTGCTCTGCAGAATAAAGATTCCTGCACTTGAGGTTTAATTAGGTAAGTGCTTTTTAAGTAGCATTGCGGTTTCCCCTTAAAATATTTACTATTCCTCACCAAAGAACAAAGATGAAGCTGATCTAAATATCAGCCTGACATGTATCAATGAGTGTTCCCGTCCTTCTCGTGATGATTCACTTCTCCTTTATCTTCAGAGTTGGGAATAACAAGCAAAGTGGTCTCCCAAGTGTGCGTGGTCCCTCCTACCGTAGAGGAATCTTTCCAACTTCATCACTGCTGCTGCAGAAAAGGGTGTGCTCTGGGCTCCATCTGCTGCAGAGGAGGAGGGAGTTCTTTATTTGCAGATGCAGCTGCACTACAGCTTTATCGAGGGGGGAATGTAGAGGAGAACTGTGTGCTTTGAAGTGTCACTTGGAGTGATGGACTGGGGTGTGGTGCTGCAGGAATTTGCCACGTCCAAAGAAGGAATTCCAAACTAGGAATCTAGTGCAGTGAAGGCAAAGTATATCTGAAGAATCATTTGGCAGGGTATACTTTGAGTTTATTCTGATTCTTCCAACTGCTTCCAACTGCAGGAGAAGAACAATAAATATTATGCATTTGGTTTTTTCTTTGATTGTTTGCTTGGTTTTTCAGTGTTGCTGTTATTCTCGTTAAGAGGAAATTTCAGTATCTGAGGAGAGAGGATCTCCGCTTGCTTGGTGAATGTGAGGACATGTAGGCTTCTGTTCAGTCCTATTAAATATGATGTCCAGTAAAACCAATCTGAAAAAGTCCATGGGCAGTCCCAAAATTCATTGCTAAATGCCATTGTCTTGGAGATCTTGGTTGTGCTGGACAGAGAAGGCTGTGCATCAACTTCCAAAATTATGCTGCTTTTCAAACAATTGCAGAGACATAAAGAAAACTCAAAAATCTCTTTCCGTTCCATGGATTTGCAGTAACTCCCTGGAGTTTCCTATCTTGTTTTTGTCTACACTAGTTTTTCACTTTTATATTAAGCATGTCAAACACCTCAATCACTGTAGTATCCAAGATCTGTTAGAAACACCTAAGCAGAAATCCCTTTCTTCTCCCTCTGCCTTTTGTTTAACTGACTTGAGCTGGAAAAAGGCTTCTTTGATACCCAAAAGTTTTCTCTGTGTTTCCCAGAGCCCTTAAATACCCTCTTTTGTCTCTTAATCCCTTATAGCACTACATGCTAAGGAGTAAGTAAAATCTTAATCATTCCTGTTCACAGAAATGGAACAGAAGGCACAATGCAGAATATATAATGCAGAACTGGCTCTTCAGTGACTAATCATTATTATCTTCCCTCCCCAACAAACTCCTGCTTCTTTTCAAGAGAAAATGGAGACTCTTCTGGAGCTCTACATAATCCCTTTAGTGCTGCTCTTCCCAGCAGTGATAATAAACGGGGAGGAGTTAAATGAGTGCAACACCCTGATGAATCTGACAGCTGGTTTTGGGAATGTGAGGCCACCCAGCCTGGCCAGCACAAAAGAATGTTTCACCCATTCACTGTCTCCAGCAGCACCCATGAACAGCCAGCCACCCAAGGAAGAGTAATGACAGACGTACATAAAATATTCCCTCAGGCATTGCCCAAGCTTCTGATTATTTCCTGCTCAGGGAATTCTGACATTGTTTCTTGCTTAGTAAATCAGAGATCTTTCTTTGAAGTATTTTTCTATTCTTCCCTTCAATCTGTGGGTTTTATTTTATTCGTTTTTGGTAATGGTGGCAGGAGAACATACACATCAGAGGAGAGGATTGCTTTTCTGTGCATGAAGAACATTAAGGGGAAAACAAGATGGGAGTTGTATCCATGCAGTAACTAAAGAATTTATAAGGCTTTCATTAGATGGGTCTCAGTAGGATCTAGCATGAGAGTTGATACTTGTGCTTATTTCCAATAATGCTGCCCAAGAAAATGAAAATAATCTGGATTCCATATGAAAATGAGAACACTTTGTGTGTACGTTATAAAAAAAAGGAAGGGAGGAAGGAAGGAAAGGAGGAAGGAAGGAAGGAAGGAAGGAAGGAAGGAAGGAAGGAAGGAAGGCCTATGGTTTTTTCCCTACAAGGACNGATGGAAGGAAGGAAGGAAGGAAGGAAGGAAGGAAGGAAGGAAGGAAGGAAGGAAGGAAGGGCAGATGTTCTAAATTTCAGGGCACATTATGAATAAAGGCTTCTTTCTGATACTGGTGGTTGCAACACTCATCTATCTGGTCACTGAAAATCATTTATAGACAAAATATGCAAGGCAAATCATAAAAACCTGTGAACAGAATAAGGTAGTACAGAAATATTTGTTTCACAATTAGGATATTAAAAAAAAAAGATGATAATGTCACTGAATTTTAGACAACCAAACCTGAACTTGTCACTTGATGTTCCCTTTCAGGCTAATACGTAATTTTTTTTTTTTTTTAACTATTGAATAGATTCATTAAAGATGAGCCAGACTTTCCCCTCTCCTCTCTAAAGAGAAATGAGGGTGATTTGTGTTGATCTGGAGCATTTGAATTTGAATGAAAAGAATCTCACCCATAATATTCCATATTGACTAATCTGGAGCAGTAGAAAAGGGAATAAACATCCACTAGGCAGGATATTTCACCCACCTACACTGGAAGAATGGTGGAAGAGATCAAAAGGAGAGTTAACTCAGCTATTTTTACCCTTATTTATGAACAGCCCACTAAGGTCCAAATGAGGAGGTGTCTAAAAGATTTATCAAGGTTATCTACAAATATCAGAGTGAAATCCCTGACATATGTGCATTTTCCTGCCATAAGCAGGGATCAACTGCATTTGTCTCCATGGTGTCTACTAAAATATCTCCTTTCTGATGGGATTAGGTTTTGCATTAATCCAGCACTTGCTGTTAGAGTGTAAGCAAAGCAAACATGTGAAGCATCTTTCCATCCTGTGCCTCAGCCCTGGCACCATCTGTAGGAATAACACCAACATATGTATGTAAAACCAGCATCACCCAGAGTTAACAACAGCTAGAGCCCAGATGGATGAAAAAAATGCATTGTATTTACATCTACAGAATTTATTAGTTCTTTTTTAATTAGCTCTCTATGCAGCAATTTATTTCCAGTGCTGTTCCTAATGAAAACATTATAAGTTGCACTTCTATTTCCAGTATTAAGAGTTTTATCCATTCCATCTCTGTTCTCATTGACTAAAACCAGTTTTGCTTCCTTCATAGTTAAATAGTCTTTAAAAAAATTATCTGAGGAAGGTACTTCTTGTGTTTAAATATACATTGCTGCTGCTCTGAAAACACCCATCAGTGTGTGAGACAGCAACACTTGCTATGCCAGTGTGTTTTTCTTTCCTGGTATGGAACCTTTTCAGCTCTCATTTTCTCTAGTTCTGCACAAACCACGTTATTCTTCCACCAGCTCCCTTTAAGCAGACCTGGAGCATACAGTTCCTTAGCTGGAATAGTTTAATGCCAACCATTTTGTGTGTCTTCTGTGGGCTTTTTTAAGGTTTATTTCCAGTAACACGTGAATGAGAATTTAAGGGTTTCTGTCACCTTTTACGACTCTGATTTGCTTGCTCTGTAGTTAAAAGCAGCTGCAAGGTGAAAGCCTGGTATTTCCCCATGGCAGGTTCTCAGGGATGGTGAAATAGTAATGAGGCACTGGATGGGCACTGAGAGATTTGCATCCTTGGCAGCCTTGGCTGTATACTCCAGTGCTAAAGCATCCATCTCCTCGAATTTGTCCTGCAACTAGACACATTTTAACATAAGTCAGCATTTTTCTTCCTGATCCTTAATCCAAGCTGAAAGCCAAATGCCAGTAATTCTGCCTGTTCCCAAAAAACCGCAAGATTTGCCACATTGGTGCAAATGGATGACTTGCCAGGTCTGCTATCTAATCTCTCCTAGTGTCTTAGCCGGCCAGTGTTTTATGTGTCTCATTTTTACATTATCCTGAGTGCTTCCCAGAATAATTCCACATATTCATGAAGCTGCTTTTCTCTCTCCTTCCTCCCTCCTCACTACAGGAGTTGCCAAATGTGAGTCAGGGAGCCCTGTCCTGCTAGAGAAAAGCAGTGGCTGCTCAGACCAGATGAGATGTGGTCTCTTTCACAGAACCCTCTTGTAGCTGAGCAAAGTTACTGCAGCTTAAAGTGCAGAGTGAACCCATGGATGGAGAACAACCAATGATATTTTCTTGGTCATTCAGTCACCTAGATTTAGATGACACATTGCTGGAAATTTAACCCTTTTTGTCAAGGCGACAAAATAAAGTCATAGCCCTTCTCTGCACCTTGAGCCTCACTCTTCTTCATTTCAGTCCTCAGAAAAAGATGATTCTAGATGAATTTCTGTAGTTTGTCTTTTGAATGTTGTGAAGGAAATCCCAAATGACAAGGATTTTTTTTGAGAAGTAGAATCATAGAATCGTTAAGGTTCCAAAAGACCTCTAAGGTCATTGAATTCAACTGTCCTCCTACCACCATCACCATGTTCACCACTAAACCAAGTCCTCAGGTGCATATCCACACAATTTTTTGAACACTTCCAGGGATGGTGACTCCACCACTTCCCTGGGCAGCCTGTTCCCATGCTTTACAACCCCTTCCATGACAGAAATTCTCTTAATATCTACTCTAAATCTTCCCTGGCACAACTTAAGACCATTTCCTCTTGTCCTGTCATTTGTTACCTGGGAGAAGAGACTGACACCCACCTCACTATAACTTCCCTTTCCTGTAGGTGTAGATAGCAATAAGGTCACCCCTCAGCCTCCTCTTTCTCCAGGCTAAACAGGATGACAATGCTTCTACAAGAAAAGTAATAGAGAGAAAATGAGTACACATTTTTTTGGAGGAAACATCTTCTGTGACTTGTGACCTTGAGAAGAAGCAAGGCCTTATTATTAAGTGGGTTTGATTCTTTCTCTCTTCTTACTTGCTGTAGTACAGGCATGAAGTTTGTGCTTTAGGTAGCTCCTGGGGTTTCCTGTCAGAACTTTCTGGGCGAACTTGTTAGAACCTGAATTTTAAACCTCACACAACCTCGAAAAATGCATTCAGGGCTTATATCAACAGCATCACTCAAAAAAAAAAAGTTGCTGGAGGTTGAAAAGGAACTTTTTCTTGGATTAAACATTCTCATGTTAAAGAACTATGCAATGGCTTTTCAATCATACCCAACTCTGCCACGCACAGCAGGTTATGAGAGAAAAAATGAGGTCAGCTCACTCATAAATAGATTTTCCTCTTGTTTTAATGTGATAAGACAATGCTGCTGAGATTCGCTCTTCACTTGCCATTTAATCAGAGCTGAGTTTGCAATGTCATTACCCGATGTTTCACATATTCAACATCAGGTAATTTAAAAATCTTTATGCAGATGGTCCTGCTACTTCTATAACAGCATTTGTTTTTAACAGGTTGGGCAAAATTACTCTAATTCATTATGTGTCACCTCCCAGGCGCTGGGCATTCCACCTTTGTGAAATGAATTTTCTCATGATCCCCGAAGTTCAGCTAGCAAAATTCACTTCTGAAATGTGGTATCACCTGTTATATCTCTTGCCATTACTATGCCACCTTCTGCAGCTTTGCCTGTCAGGAGCAAATTCTAAACTGTTGCAGACCTTTTTTACAGGTTTATATGAGTACCAGTTGCACGTTTCTTAAAAACTTTGTCATGCACTGTGCACTGCTAAGACAAATTTTTAGGGTTCAGACAGAAATGCAGAGGGGTAAATTTCTACTGGGCACATGACTAACTTCAAGCGCAAAGATGGAAAATATTTGGGATTTATTTTAGTGCAGTGAATCCCAAGGAGCTGACTTAGATAGACAACACCTTCCTTGGACTCCCAAACAGTGCCTAAACTATGGGCTTGGGATTTGTTCCTGGGGTTTTTTTGTTTTGTTCCCAGTGTTATTTAATTCCTTGATTTAGTTTTGCTTTAGAATTAACCCGTACTCTCCACAAAACACCCTTGTGCTCTTGTGGTGGTCCCTAAAAGATGCCCATGCACTTACATTAATATCTTCATCTAAAACTCTTATTTTAACAATGACCTGCAGCTGCCAAATTTGAAGAACTTGATATCAGGGCCAAAAATCCTCTGTACTTCCAAAGGACCTGGATTTCTGCTGGAGCATCTTTCTAAACAGAAAAAAGAAATAATTTCAGTGAAGTTGAATCAAAGGTGGCTGCTGGGAACCGTTGATGCCGTTAAGAGAATGCACAGGGGAAATAAATGTGTGAGCGAATATTAAGCAATATTGCACGGGGTATATCATCACCCTGCCATCTCATTTTTTTTCTGACAGAAGACTCTTGGGTTATTAGGTCTGTCCTATTTTAAGAAGCTGCTGTTAAAACTCCAGTATAAGCAGAAATGACCAGTGTGGCTGAATAAGAACAGCAGCTTTCCTGCTGTGGGCAGTTGTGCACTAAAGAAATCCTGTAATGGCAGTGGACATCATTTGCTTCCCTAGAAAATTAGTGGGAAGGATTCTTTAAAAAGATGAACTTCAACTGATGAAACAACAGTGTTTACTGAAGGCAAAATCTCATCATCATGTACTACACTTGGTTGACAATGTCATTAATATAATTCTCAGATTAATCTGCTATCTGATTAGCTAGCTTCAAAGAGGCAGGAAACACCACAGGTTTTCTTAATATTATGACCTTTTTCTTCCTTTCCTTGTCTTTTTTTTTTTTCTTTTCTATCCTGAAAATGCATCATTAAAATTTATGTATATAATAAAGCCATTATATCAGGCCCATGTTGAAACCTTCATCAAAGTGATCAGAAAGGGTTTTTCAGAGGCCATTCCCCACCACCACAGATGGAAGACATTAATTTCAAATGAGTTAAGCCATGAATTGCACCCTAACTGCAGAGAAACGTTATCTGACTTAGGGTAAATTTGATGTTGATTTCCAAAGCTGGTGATCTGTTGAATCCTGAACACAGAAGCAAAGTATATTTGCATATTGTCAGGAAAAGAAAATCAGAACATTAGCAACTACAAGGGACTAGAGCCAGAAAAAATGTAAACAACCAGCGATTTCCTACTTTGCCTTTAATATTCTCTTGGGGGTTTCAGAAGCAGAAAATTTAGATCCTTATGTTACAAGATGCTGTCTCCACTGTAAGCTTCACAGATTAATTTAGGTTCTATAATCATACCATGACTGAGATGATGTCACAGGATTTCAGCTCTGTGATATTTGGAAGCTCCTTTGCAATGTACATCTGAAACTGTAGAGTATGCAACAGTTTCAGAGGAAAGTAGATAAATAAAGTCTACTGTGACATGGATTTAATTGGTGCAAATCTGGATATGGGAAGATTTCAGTTCGAAAATGTCAAAAGACAGTAGTGCCTTGGAAACAGGTCCACCAATAAATTAAAAAAAATAAAATCAAAATAAGAGAAAACAAAACTGAATTAAACAAAAAATGGCAAAATTGAGTCAAGGACTTAACGTTTCCTTTCTCTGGGCTGCAACTCAGGATACCTGTGCTGAGGGTCCAGCTCTGGTGTGTGCTCACTCCCTGCCTCAGTTTGACATCTTGAGAGGGAGCCCTTAAATAACTCTGAAGAGCTGTTTTCATGTCCACGTTTTCCGTGCTCACCACCAAAATCCATCTGTTCTTTCTGTCCTATATTTTCCATCCTTTGGACAATCCATCAGTCTTCCCTCAACAGTGTGGGTTTATAGACTATGACTTTGCAGAGCAGCTGCAAGAACTTTCATATGGGCCTGGATAAAGTCAGTGAGAGTGTGTGCACAGACTTCAACGAGCTTTGGAGCATCTCTTTCACTGATGCAGAATTCCACTTGATAATTTTGTGGACCACCTTCAATCATCTCAGTCAGCTTCTAATGATTGCCATTGTTTCACACTTTTAAAGAACCATTCAACTGGACAAAAAGCTCTGCATATATAATGGTCATCTACTAGTAATAATGGACTGTGATTTATCTGGATGAGCCTTCTCCAACAGAGAAGTTCACTGAAATTCCTATCTATGAGAAACTCTTAAATCCATATAAATTTGCAAAAGTCAAAGGTTGTACTATCACAGCTTAGTTACACAGCGTGATGCATGTCCTCATATTTGCCTAGACAGAGATCTCACTTGATTTGAAACAACAGCAGGTAGGGACAAATTAGTTTATGACTCTGGATAATATATCTTCCCATGAGATCACCTCTTTAATTCACAGGCAGAACAGCCCAGACTAAATTAACGAGCAAAGTCTATACTGTAAACCTCAAGAAGGGAGAGATGCTTCTCTGAAGCCAAGGAGGGCTGGAGGATGGATCCATCGCTCAGGTTCCTGTGGCAGCTTAGAGCTACCACATGGCTGGAGCAGCTCTTTACAGTCTGTTTTTACAATTCTCAGTAAAGAGATCTGTCAGCTTGCACAGAAGTGTAATTTTAGCACCCTGATAGCAGCAGGGTCCTTTTTTTATTTGCCCTTTCTCTTTATGCATGAAGGAAAAAAAACAAAAAAAAAAACACAAAAAGATAAATAAATCTGTTTCCTTTTAGTGGCTATGAAAATAATAGAAATAACTCACAGAAATATGGATAGACAAAGCCTCAAGTCAGACAGGTTTCTACTGATAAAGTTCCGCAGCTATTAAAAAAACCCCTAAGATCTATTCTAACATAATTTTAATTTCTTTCTTTCTTAAGATTATCTAGTTCTCTATTTGTATAGCAACCAAGACTGTATAGTCCATGAGTAGAACTGCTAAACTCAGTGTAATTATTACTACAGCAAAAAGTAAAAAAACATCTTTAATCAAAACCTAAGAGTATGACAGAACTCAAATTCTTTCTCAGTAACTCAAAATAACTCATTTTACCCTCAAGTAAACCTGAAACATATATGAAGTCTGTTGGGTTGTTGGCCCAGAATATCTTTTAGCCAGCTTGTCTCTGGAGAATCTCTCTTGTCTCACTCCAAGTCTGTAGAGTACCTATTTCTAATTCAGATGTCTTTTTCAATGTTAAGTATTTTTCCTGCCTGCAAATCGAAATTCAGAATCCCCAGTAGCTGCAGAGCCTGCTAAGAGCAATGGCCTCTGCTGGTCGTAGGGTTTGACTTTATGTCAAAACCCATGGTGCCCTTCATCCCAGTCCATGGAGGAGAATTCTGTCCAAGGTCCATAGGATCTGTGTTTTTTCTCTCCTGTACGCGGGCACGTGTACCCTTTGACACATGAGGAGAGGCTGAGAGAGCTGGGACTGCAGCCTGGGGAAGGGAAGGCTCAGGATGACCTTTCCCATCTATAAATACCTGAGGCAGGGGGATAAAGAAGGTAGAACCAGGCTCTTCTCAGTGGTTTCTACTGACAGGTCAAAAGACAATGGGCACAACCTGAAATATATGAAAATGTGTTTAAACATAAGAATTTTTTTTTTTTTTTTTAATGTAAGAGTGGTCAAAGAGGAAAAGAGGTTGCTGAGAGTTGTGGAGCCTCCAGCCTTGGAGCTATTCAAAATCCAACTGTCCACAGCCCTGATCACCCTGCTTCATCTCCAGAATCATCATTCTGTACTTCTGTGACTTGCATGGCAGTGAATGTTGGTGATTGGCACCTGTAGAAATATCATGGAATTGTATAACGCCATAAAATGTTTTGGATTGGAAGGAGCTTTCAAGGCTTACCTTACAGCCTTGCCTGTTTAAAAAGCGCTGTGAAATATTAAATGAAATGAAAAGTGAGAATAGTTCCCAAGTGGAAGGGAAGGTTAAATGATTAGTGGTGTCCATCCCCTTTCCAGAACTTTTCCACTTACCTGAGTGACTTGAGCAACTCCTTTTGCAGCATTGAAAGGACTTTGCCTGCTGAATTTGTGCAGCTAAATTTAGATGTCAATAGTGAACCTTTCTGCAACTGAGAAAGTCATCCTGAAGATCCCTTTGCAGTTAATGCGAGTCGATATCAGCCAGTGAAATTTAGGTCAATATGGAGTTGATTACTTTATTCAAATGATCTCCACCCTAAAAATCTTTGGCTGTATTGATTAGATCTGTAATTAATGTAATAGGAGCCTGAAGCCTGGGAGTCATTATACTCAGATGGAGGTACTTACACCTTGAATTAGCTGGGATGACTGTCATCTTCAGAAGGGTACCCTTCCCATTAGAGTAGACTGTTTCTATTGCTTCTTTGAGGTGTTTATGTGAATAAAAGGCAGGAACCCTCATCTACGCTTTGTATCTGCAGCACACAATGGACATCTGGTTTCAAAATATTATCTGAACAATGTTATTATGAGCAGTTAAAAAAATTAGCATAAATAGAAATATGTGTGTGTCTGTATTTGGCTGCTTCATGTCTGATCATGGCCTATTTTAACACCTTGTTGGTTTGCAGTAAAGCATAATTAAAACAGTGTTTCTAAGGCTTTTACCTGTATTAAAAATATTATTAAAAAAAAAATAAGTTGTTATCAGTTATATCTTCAGTAATAATAATAACAAACCAGTTTTTCATTCCTTTCCTCACCCTGGATAACAAGTTTAACTAGATTTTCTTACGCTGCACGTGCACACAAACAATAGTCACTAAGGAAGTAGAGGCAGAATAAACACAAACACTACAAAAGCCTGCTGATGTATTTCATAGTGATGCTTCCTACAAACACACAGGGCTTTTTCATGGGGTGATGAGTGCAAAAATACAATCTATGTAACCTCAGAAGTCTGTAGTGCTGATCCTGGAGGTGCTATCCTGCTGCTGATGTCTTCCTTAAGAAGTTTCTTTTACAGTAATTGGACAGAAAGAGGCTCTTTCATAACAAGTTGCCTTTTTTAAATTTCATTAACTGTCTATATGAATAGTGTAAACAGTTTATGGTTTAGATCTACATGGTTTTGATCTCTAATTAGAGATTTACAAGTTATAATGAGTTGTTCCTAGTCAGAGGACGTGTCTAAGGTTTTCATTGCTTGGCAAAATGGGAAACAGTACAATTTCTTAGAAATATTCTGTGCTGCAAAGTGCACCAGTGTCACAGTCTGTCTTCTATTCTTTGTCCATTTTGCAGAAAAATATATTTTTGAAACTAAATGCACTTTTCTCCAGGTATGAGAACTGCTGGCATTGAAGAGAACACAAAATCTACTCTTTTCCTTGCAACACCAGGTTATGCTGTATTTCCTTGATGAATTTGTTTTGTCTGTACTCTCAGTCATAGAACCACAGAACCATGGAGAAGTTTGGGTTGGAAGGGACCTTAAAGATCATCTTGTTCCAACCTCTCTGCCATGGGCAGGGAATCTTTCACTAGACCAGGTTGCAGTAAGCCCCTTACTGCAGAGCTCAGAGCCCCTTCCAACCCGGCTTCGAACAACTCCAGGGATGGGAGTCCACATCCTCTGTGGGTAATCTGTCCCAGTCTCCTCAGCCCTTCCACTTCCACAATTACCTTAGACTGGAATCAGTTAAAAGACACTTTCCTGAGTGTGTTAAGCACTTAATCTGCTTTGTCGTTGACTGTGCCTTTTTTTGGTGAGCAGCCACCCTTCCATCAGTGACAACTTTGCATCAGAAATTCTCTGGGGAGCCTGTGGATACTCACCAGCTGTTCTTGGTTTTGCAGAGCCTGTGATCACCCCGGGAAGTGGAATGGATTCTCAAGGCATTGCACATTCAGGCCCTATGTCCATGTCTGCATTACTGATCACATCATGTTAAACCTGCTATAACCAAGCACTAATTGTATGAAAGAAAAGCTAAGTTTTATACTGTGTGTTGATATCATTGTGAATATTTTTGCCTATTTTCCCCCTTCATTGTAGAAATGTTTTACCTTATGTTACAGATTTTAATTATGTCCCCTGTGTCTGGGGAATGCTATTTATTTGCCTCCAGATTTGTTATACAATGTGCTGTAAGATAACTAGCTGTTAATTCATCTCTGTTTTCTGTGGTTTTAACGTGCTCCTGATCTCCAATTCTGCTCATTTAAAACCATGAAAGTCAAGATGTTTTGTCTGGTTCTTTTTTTTGTTGTTACTGTTTTTGTACATTTAAAAATTAATTTAGCTCAGATTCCCCTACTGTGCACTGCTGCTTTAGAATTTGCTCTGCTGGATCTGAGCTAACCACTTCCACAATTACATGTGCCATTTACAACACATCAGTTAGATGCTTATTTAATCCCACTGTATTCACAGAACACTACATTTATTCATGAGAAGCACCACTGAAGGAGCAGAACAAATAACAAAATATATTATTACAGTTTTTTTAAGGCCTTTAAAAAAAACCAAGGAAGATATGAAAAATGGCAAATCTTGCTTTAGATTTCATTTCATAGGTTTCAATGCAACCAACATTTGTGATTTCATTCCATTTTCATCCATAATGTTTTCTCCTGACAACATGATTGAAAGTGCCATTTAAATTCATCTTTAAATGTGTTGTGTATTATAAATGCAGTTTTCCTCCAGTAAATAAAGCATTTCAAAAATGGTTTTAATTAAAATGCCATAGGAATTATTGAAGAGAATTTAACAAAATTATGTATTTTTTACTCTTTGGGAAAAGTAAAATCTTTTGACAAAAATATTTCTCACCAGGAAAAAAAAAAAAAAGAAAAGAAAATGTTACCTCTATATGTTATGAGGTTTTGGGTACCATGAAGTTTTAGAAAAGAATAACAAATATTAAACTGGATTCTCACCTGCACTGATTTCAGTTACGTGCTCCCTTTCCAAAGAGCTGACACAGTCTTTCGTCAGTGAAGGTTGAGCACAGAAAATGCTCAGAGAAATCTTGTAGGTGCTTAAGCTCATTCAGGGTCAAAACTGCAAAACTTCTTAAATCAGCGCAGTCAGGTTTAGTGAAGAAACACAAGCAACAGTTTCTGGTGGGTTTACTTTAGATCTACAAAATCTGCCTTACTGGATTGGTAAATGTTACATTAAATATTCATTGATTGCTATTAAGAAAAGCTAATTAATAGAGTGATACACTCCTTCTTTTTCTCCAGCCAAGCTTCGTGCTGGCATGAACTTAGAAATTATGACACCTATGGTTTTACCTTACTACAGAGAGTTTACTTCTGAAATAGAACTCCCCTCTTCTATCCACCACAAACTGCAGACTGCCTCCATCAGCACATTTGGCAATTCCTGCAGAGACAAAAATAATTTTCATCTAGTTAGAGTGAGCTGAAACGAACCCAGCTCGTAGCTGATTGCAAGCAAATATTTTGAGAGCTTCGAGCTGCATTTGAACAAGGGATCCGGGACAAACAATCCTTGCCCAGTCACTAATCCCATTCATTAGGAGCTCAGTGATTACCTCGTTAGTATGATTGAGCTTTCCCTGGGCCAGCTCACATAGCAGATCATTTGGCACCAATGACCCAGGTAAAGAATTTCTCTGCTGAAACTACAGAGGTTGCCTGGCTTCGAGCAAGAAGGAAATCATGTGGCAGCAAAGACAGGCTGTTGTGTATTATAGATTTGATTATAATGGCAAATGTCATCAAAAAACCCCAAACAATTCATGAGGTCATTATAAAACATTATATTCCTGCTAAATCATAGAATTAGAAAATGGTTTGGTTTGGCAGGGATCTTCAAGGACTGTGTAGTCCAAGTCCCTGCCACAGGCAGGGACACCTTCCTCTAGACCAGATTGCTCCAAGCCCTGTCCCAGCCTGCCTTTGAACACTCCCAGAGATGGGGCAGCCACAGCTTCTCTGGGCAACCTGTGCCAGGGCCTCACCACCCTCACTAGAAACACCTTGTTCCTTATGTCTAACCTAAATCTACCCTGTCTCAGTTTAAAACCATTGCCTCCTGTCCTACCACTACACACCCTGATAAAAAGCATCTCTGTCTTTCTTATAAGCTCCCTTCATATATTGAAGTGGTGCAATAAGGTCTGTGCAGAACCTTCTCCTCTCCAGGCTGAGCAGTGGAACACCAGCACGAGTAAGAATATGTGAGAGGAACAACTCTGCAGACACCCAGGTCAGTGAAGAAGGAGGAGCAGGAGCTGCTCAGGTGCTGGAGCAGAGATTCCCCTGCACTGTGGGGTGCAGCCCATGGTGAGGCTGCTGTGCTCCTGCAGCTCATGGGGATCCACAGGCTCCTGGCAGGACCTGTGACCCTGTGGAGACAGGAGGCCACACTGGAGCAGGTTTGACTGTCCCCACAGGCAGCCCAGAAGGGCTCAGCCTGTTCCTGAAGGACTGTCCCCCATGGAAGGGACCACACTGGAGCAGTTTGTGAAGAACTGCAGCCCATGGGAAGGACTCACATTGGAGAAGTTCCTGGAGGACTGTCTCACATAGGAGGGACCCCACACTGGATCAGGGGAAAAGTGTGAGGAGTCCTCCCCCTGAGGAGGAAGGATCAGCAAAGATGTGTGATGGAGTGACTGCAAGCCCCATTCTCTGTCCCTCTGCCCCACTGAGGGGGAGAAGATAGAGGATTGAGGAGTGAAGTCAAACCCAGGGAGAAGAGAGGAGTGGGGGGAAGATGTTTTAAGGTTTGGGTTTATTTCTCATCATCTTACTCCGATTTCATTGTTAACAGGTTAAACTAATTTCCCCAAGTCGAGTCTTTTGCCCATGACAGTAACTGCTGAGTGCCGTCACCTGATGGGGTGCAGGACCTTGCTCTTGGCCTTGTTTAGCTTCACACAGTTCACATTTCCCACACCTGTCAAAGTCCCCCTTCCCAGCACCCTTTCCTTTTGGTACATCATCTTCACCACTCAGCTCTGTGTCATCCACAAACCGGCAGAAAGGTGCACTCAGTCCTGTTGTCTGTGTCATTTATAAAGATATTAAACCATGCTGGCTCCAATATGGACACAACTTGTTGCCAGTCTCTATTTGGACAATGAGCCATTGACTGCAAGCTTTGTTGCATCTGCAAGCGAAGATTTGTTTTCTATTCCTTTAGTCACTTCATGGGTATGTTTTCCTTTGCCCTCCTCATGAAAAATATATCTAACAATGCCATTAAGCAGCTGTTTTTGTTACTGATGCTTTGGGAGGAAATACAGGCACAGTTTCTTCTTCTTTACAATATCCCTGGCAGAGACACAGAGCTCAAAGGTTTCCAACAGCAGGCAGTTCAATTTGGCAGATCCTGCAAACCACCATGGTGTAGAGGGTTAATTGGTAACAATTAGGTGAGAATAGGATATGACAAGGGAAAATTCTAATAAAACCTCTTTGCAAAGGCATTATGAGAAGCGAGAGCATGCTGGCAACAGCGGAAGAGAAGTTAAAAAGATCCTGACAAAATCAATTAAAAAGAGGCACATCAGAGGCATAGTGAGCTAAGTACCCAGTTCAATTATTAAGTTGTCAGGTCCTCTTAGTCTGGAGTGGAATAGGAAACAGTTTTTTCTCTGGTGCCTTAAGGACAAATGTGAACATGAGAAAACAAACCTGTTTGGATGTCTCGTGCTGCTGCTGACAAGCCATGCAGGAGCCACAGAAATTTCTCGGATCTGAGACCTTCAAAAATGACTCTTTGTCAAATCTGGGTCCACAAAAGGAGACAGATCTCAAAACTGATAGTGTTGCACATACCATCAACTTTTCAACAATTTCTTGACCTTTTCTCCCCTTTTATGACATGTGAGAAACTTTACTGGATATACAATTCCAGGAGTTGGACTTTGATGATCATTGTAGGTCCCCTACAACTCAGGATATTCTATGGTTCTATGAAATCTCCTGTGCTGGGAAAACAGCTGCTTGAACTAAGCAGGAGGAAGCCTTGAGGAGCCTTCTGTGCCTTCATCAGCACAAGGTAGGAGAGGAGGACAATTCTACTGCCTCAGCTCAATGCTCTAAATCACTTGGTATTCTGTCTCCAGCCCTGGCAAAAAAACCAAGTAAATAGGAGACAGAAAAAGTAACTTCGATCTTTTCTCCCTAATAATCTCACAGACTTCAATCCTAATTTTTCCATTAAGGGGATTTCCTGGTCATGGTGTGGTTTGAAAACAAGTTTCAAGGATCTACTACCAACAGTGAAAAAAAATGGAAAAAAAAAACCAACAAAATCCCAGGGTTTGTTTTTGTTGTTTCTTTTTTCTCATTGGACTTGGCTCCTACTACTATAATTTCATATCCGTTTTTTCCTTCCATCGAAGAAAGTGGTTGACAATCTGTCTCAATACACCCTTTCCACCTCGTCATAATTTCATAGCCTGTTAAACAGAGGATATGAACCCCAAAGAGAGAAGATTTAGATTAGATATTAGGGAGAAATTATTTATTATAAGGATAGTGAGGCACTGGCATAGGTTTCCCAGGGAAGCTGTGGCTGCCCCATTCCTGGAAGTGTCTAATGCCAGGTTGGGGTAACTTGGTCCAGTGGAAGATGTCCCTGCCCATGGCAGGGGGTTGGAACAAGATGATCTTGAAGGTCTCTTCCAACCCATACCACCCTCTGATTCTATGATATGCCCAATTTTTAGACAGCCCCACTCATCTGAAAGGAGTTCAGTCTTCATCCTAAGTTGTTTTGTTCTAGCAGGGGACCTGTTATCTCCTGTGCATGGTGCATTTTGATCCAAAGTCAACTGAAGTCATTGGACATGTCAGGTGTTTTATTTTGCTGTTTCACCTATTCTGATAATTTCTTAGGCAAAAACCAGAGAAAGCCACAAAATTGAAATGCAGTGATTGACACACTTCTACACTTTAGCACTTCACGCCTCTAAGAGCGGATGGAGTGAAAGCAAAGAATGATGGAGCAGGTCAACAGATCACTCTCTAACAACTTATTAATCTACAGCTCTGTCAGTCCAAGGGGACTTGAAACGCTGAAAGTGGCTGCGATTCATCCATTTAGTTTAAATGCATTAACCCACATAATGAGGTGCAGTCTCTTCCAAGGCAGCAGCCCAGAGCATATTAATGATCCCTCACATGGAATCTGGGCTGTGTTTCTCATGTGCTTGTTTGTTACAGGCTTCCACACTGTGGAACTGAGTTGAACCTAATTAGATCACAAAGAAATATGGTTATAATTGGTCTGGGGCAGCTTAGTAATACGTAAGAAGGAAGTTTAATTGGCTTCTTTGTTTTACTGCCTCTAGAATTTATCATTTGCTTTGGACATTGGGCCAACTCCGCCTCACCTTGATGAATGAAAATATGATGATGACTAGCAATTTGGTTGTTGATTATACACAGCAATGGTGGAAATTGCTGAGTTTCACAATAAAAGACAGAGATTCCTGATCCTTGGATGCTGTCAGTAACTGGAATGACATGTTTAAGAATATCAGATAGCATTTAGAAAATAAGATAAGTCATTGATGCTTTGCAACCTTTGTTTCAGTGGAATGGAGTTATGACCAATGCCAAAATCTCTAACCATCATAGGTAGAAATTATGGACATACATAGAAATTAATTTAGAACCTACCACCAACAAGCATTTTTTTTGGTTTGTATAAAGAGAGCAAGGAAGCTCATGTGGTGAGGTTTTAGGAAAATATGTAGGAAAATGAATATTTAAAAGATTAATTCTATTAATTCCAATCCTTCCTTCCTTCCTTCCTTCCTTCCTTCCTTCCTTCCTGCCTTCCTGCCTTCCTTCCTTCCTCTTAGGACTATCACGCTTAGTCCTCTCTCCAGCTCTCTTGGTTCCACTTTAGATATTGGAAGAGGCTCTAAGGTCTCATTCCAACAGGTCCACATTTTTCTTGTGCTGGGGGCCTGAGATTTGGCCACAGGAGAGGGTCTCACAAGAGCAGAGTAGAATTTGCTGAAAAGAGACCTCAGGAGTGATTACAGCAATCCTCTGTGTAACTGTGGCACTAACTTCGTAGTATCCAGATCACTGCCACACTAGATAAAGAAAGAGAACAAAGCAGAAAAGGAGAATGCTCCATGGAGAATGCTGACACACCAGAACAGCTCCTGGAATTCCTGGCCATCAGGCAGTTAGCAAAAGGCAGAAGTTTGGGATGAGCGACAGTGCTGACAGCAGCAGGTAGGAAGACATCAGGCAGGTCTGGGAGGTCCTTTGCCTTTTGTTTCCTGGCTTTATGATTCCACTGGGGTGTTTCTGAGATGCTCAGCAGCAAAGCTGAGTGCAGGAAAGCCTGTGCCAGGATCCTCCAGTCGTGCGCATTCCGAGCATAGACTCAGCAATTCTTCAATCTACAGGATGGGTTTAGAGCTCGTTTTCTTTACAGGTAAGTTGGATTCACTGCTGAGCCCAGATTTACCTTATCTTACTTTAAGCATTTAAAAATGAGCACAGCCACTTTCAGCTCCTATTACAGTCAGTGGAAAAAGATCTTGGGATAGACTATACTACCCTCTGGAGATTCTTATGTTTCCCAAGGGCTGCTGTGTTCAAAATTTAGAGCCTCAGCTAGGTGGGGTGAGTCTAGACTGATTTTCCCTTCACAAAGCTCCAATATAAAAACACTCTCTGGTGGGCTATAAAGTTCCATCAGGGCTGCTTCTTCCCACTTTTCCAAATCCCGTATTGATCTTTCCTGTGCTTTTAAGTGTTACTAACCTTCTGAGCCTGCGTCTTCATTTGACATAGGACCAAATCAAATACTCCACAGAGGTAGGCAGGCAAGGCAGAAGAAGTCAACCTTTATAAATGCCCTGAAATATTTAAGGTCCCCAAAGGAGAAAATGCAAGTGCAGTGGAAAGACTGAAAAAAAGTCACTCTCCCTTTCTTAAAATCATTAGAGGATTCATCACTGGCTTTATAGATTACTAAAATCAGAAAACTTTTTTGTGAAGGACTTCACTGTAGATGACACCTGAGAAATTATATCCATGGGTTATGGTCACAAAACTCTGGTACTGGATAATGTGAAAGGATTTACTGGGATGACTCAGAGAAGGAAGATACATCCATGGGGACGGAACTGAACACCAGCTGAAGAGAATTCAGATGATATGAATATAAAGTAAAACAATATATACAGTAAAACAAAACAGCTTTTCATGTTTGAGCCAAGATAGACAGGAGTGGAAACTGTTGCTAATTCTTCAGTTTATGTGTTTTGTTCCCCCAAGTCAGGTGGATTCCAGTTATGACCATTTCCCTGTTGGATCCATATCAATAGAATTCAGTTTCTGATCTTTGATCTTACTGAGAAATGGCATCAAATAGTCTGTGCCTTAAAACAAAAACAGGATGCATTATGTTATCTTGGCAGTCAGCCACCCTTCTTCCATGATCAACAGCACCTATGAAGTGTCCATGGGCTAAAAATCATCAATATTTGTCTTGTATAAGAAGCTGGAGAACAACCAGGAAAGGAAGGATCACTTCACTTTTGTCAGCTTCTTATATGAGGTGAATATTTCTGCCTTTCTCCAGCTACTCAGTTCATTCAGGTTTGCCCTCTTCTGAAGGGCAGTGGCAGTTTCCAAAGACTAAAGGACAGCAGAGAAGCACTGAGAAGACAAATTACACCACAAGTCACCCTAGTATGTTGTTATTCTTCACAACTGGTTAATCACTGGCTATCCATCAGCTTGATTTTTTCTGCTTTACTGCTGAGCAGTGTGTGTGGGGTTTTTGCTTCCTTTCTCCTGGTGTGGGGAAATGGAAGTTTGTAATTGAATCAGAAAGTTCATTGTTCTGTCAGCTGTGGAAAAAAAGTACTTATGAAGTGGCCCCAAAAGGCAGAACACTTGCCTGGCACCTCTGAGATCCTCACTCTCATTTCCAGCCCTTAAGGCATCACATGTGTGGTGGAATTCCAGAGGAAGAACGTGAAGATGAAGCCAGACCTCTGAGAAATATAGGTTAAAAAAAACCAGTCAGGATAAAGGGAGGTGATGACTCGGGAAGACAATCCAGTGAGGTCTGGAGTGGTGAGAAGGTTTGGAAAGCCTTAAAAAAATCACGTTTTCCCCTTCCACCCCTCTGTTCAAAGCACTGAAACCTTTTCCCTCTTCACAGTCTCCCATGGATTTCTCCCAAACTCATGGTAGTAGAAACAGGGGTTTGATCTGTGCAAGCAAGAACACAGATGCTCATTTTGGAGCAGAGCTTTCTCCTTACATGTAGCCAAGAGAGGCAATCCTGGCACTGCCTTCTGAGTCATTAATTCCCTACTTGATCAGGACTAAAGGCTTGCTGCTGGTTTGTGCCTTGTTTGGTTTGGACTCAGACTATGTTGATAGTAAAGGATTTAAGGATTGTATTTAATCTCCCAGTAAAACACTTTACAACTAAAGGGACAAAATATTATAGAGAAGTACTGAGAAATACACTGCTCTCCTGCTCTCATCAGTCCCTCCTTCATATTACTAAACATAGCTTTTCACAAAAAAACTGTGATATTTTTACATTTTTGCCCTGTACACTAAACTGTGGCATTATAAGATATAATTTACCTCCAAGGACCTAAAGCCCCTGAAGTTCATATTATTGTTCCTCTCAGTTTTAGCAGTCTTTGATTCATATCCTGATTTGTTGCTCACTTGACCAAGCTCCCTTTCCGTACTTTGTGCCACATGGAAACTTCCACATTCTTCTCCAGAAAATTACTTCTGTCTCTGCAAAACCCCTTGGGATACAGCAGGCACTAAAAGCAAGAACTGGAGCTAAAAATAGAAAAGCAAGATGGTAATCATGACAATAAAATCTCCCAGATCACCAGTCAGAGCAAACATTTCCATACGCCTTTGGAGAGTTAATGTTCCCCAACCACAACTCAATTATCAGTTACATGGAGGCAGGAGGTTGGGAGTGGGAGAACGGCCTCTTGCTGGTTTCTATCACAGCCAATAAGTGTAATATAAAAACATGTAAGCCAGGGAAACTGGCTGAGCCATGTCAGAAGGTCCGAAGGGATGATTGCAGGTGAGGTAAAAGCCCTGGAGTGGAACAGGAGAGCAGGAGAACGAGAGGTAATTTGGAGGGTAGGCCACAAAACTCTCAGCAGTGCTGGTGAAAGTCTTTTAGTGTTTATTCCACGATCACACAACCATTGCTTGTGTGTAATGAAGACCTAATTTGTCTTATGAACACCACTGCTGGTTTCACCTCACTGTTTTTGCATCATATGTAACCAAAGCTATGCTATTAAAGTTTTATAAAATAAAGTTTTTTTAAAGAACACTTTTCTTTCTCTTAGTCATTTTTTCCCCCCTTGATTTTAATGGACAGCTATAAAATCCCTGATATCTACCACAAAAGTGAGCACAACTGTTAAAGCCCCTGCTGCCTAAAATCTCTTGACATCTGAGCTATAGAGAGGGAAAACCTAGAAAGAAAGATTTTATAAAGTTCAGACGGTGGAGGCAGAGCTCTGTGGGATAAAATGACCCCAAGAGAGAAAGGATCAGAAATTTGTGGAGAGAACTATATGAGTGGGAAGTGAAGCGCGATATGAGGGCACTAAAAATACAGTTCACAAGAAAAACGTGATGTGTGCCACTGTGAAAATGTGTCTCTTCTCCTTTGCTTTCCCTTTTTAATCTCTTTGCTGGCACAGTCAATGCATTCAGTGAAAATCCAGTTGCAGTGTCCCAAAATGACACACCCCTTCCACTGTGTCGGGTTTGTCATGACTTCCAATTTCTGAGAATTTTGAAACTTTAAGACAGAGGTTGTTGTAGAAATGTGGTTAATAGAGAAAGGACATGCAGACTTGGACATGCAGACTTAGACAAGTTAGCTTTTAGCACAGCTGACTTTGCAGAGTATGAAGCCCCTATTGTTTGAGTGCCAACCCTAGGTTTAATTGCCAACCCTAGGCCCAATCAGCAATGAGAATAGAATGGCCTTGCTGCAACATTGGGATAACCATCTTTCTAGGTATGTGCAAGAACCAATAGAAATATAGAGAACTAGACTAGAGTTATTATGTATCAATGTATAAGGCAATTAGCCAGAATTAGGGCGTGAGAGTAATTAACCAATAATATTGTTAGATTACAGAATATGCATTGCTTAATTAACTATATTATAAATATGTATGTTGAACACCCCAATAAACTGAGGCTTGCTGATCATCATTGGATGTGCTTGTCTCCCGCGGATTCTTCCCAACAAGAGGTTGCTCAATTTTTTTTGCTTTTTCAGGGTCTGACAAGAGGTGTTCTACTACTCAGGAGACTTTGTCCTCACCAATGCTAATTTGGATATTTAACTCTCTGAAAGTGGCTAATTCTACAAGGTAAATTGTTTCAGAGGCTAAATGCCTTTATTTAAAAAAGAAATCCAAACAAACTCAACCCCACTGAAAGTTTCCCTGCTTCCACTTGCCTGAGTTGTACTTAATCTGTTGATAGTTTTCTTGTCATGCTTCTTTCCCCAAAAATGGAGCCCAGCTTTCCTGGGGGTGTCTGAACATCTGCCTGCCCATGGGAAGCAGGGAATCAATTCCTTGTTTTGGTTTGCTGGTGTGTGCAGCTTTTGCCTATTAAAATGTCTTTATCTCCAGTCATGAGTTTTCTCACTTTTACCCTTCTGATTCCCTCTCCCATCTCAGCAAGGGGAGCTGAGCAAGGGGTTTTGTAGGGCTGAGTTTCCAGCTGGGGTTAAACCACAAGAGAATTGTGTCAGTAAAGTCACGATGCTCTGTTCAAGATAAAAACCATCTTTTATTTTGACACCAAGAAACTTGCCATCAGACAGAAAATGACTTGTCTGGGTTAATTAAAGTAAGTGTGATATACAGTCTTCATACAATATAATGATATTACATCACAGAGTAAGACATTACAGTCTGAAAGCTAAGGGAAAAAATAGCAATATTACTGGAAATTCTGTGAAATATTACCATTATTCTGTCTCTGAGATCCATTAGAATTTGTCTCTTTATATATGCGCTTTTTTTTTTTCCTGCTAAAATATTTTGTTGACATTAAACATCATCTTTGGCCTTCAGATCCTTTGTATGTGACTGTCCAAAGGACAGTTTAAGAGAGAGCTGTGAATTTTGTAACATGACCTTCCAGGTGTTGTTCCACCTGCTAGGTGGTCCTCTAGTTCAATAAATGGAAAAGAGAAAAAAAAAAGGAAATAAAGAAAAAAGAGAAGGGGGCAAAATGTTCCCTTTTGAGCCTGGGAAAAGCAGTGATTTAAAAACATATTTCTGCTTTTCTCTGCCAGCGAGGCCAAGTGGATTTACCTGCAAAGAACACAGCCTATGGGTTTCAGCTGCCTTTATATAAACTGTCTCTCAGTAGAAACACCATATTTGTCCCATAGATCAAAATATCAACAACAGACAGTCATTTATCTTCAACCCTCCCAGGACTAGGATGGTTATTGTTTTTCTCATTAAGAAAGTTGCTAAATCCCAGGGGAGTCTGGGGTTTACAGTTTCCACTGATACTCATTTGTCATATTTCTATTGCTGGTTAGAGGCACATAAATTTAGGTAAAGAATAATAATTGCTGCCTGAGGTCAGTCTCATGCCTCCCTTAAGAAAACAAGAGGTTTAAGAAGAAAAAAAAGGCTCTCTTTAGGGAGAAAAAATATGAAGACCAAGATTGTTTTTAAAACCTGGGCACTCCTACGGTGTTGGATTATCGTTTGAATCAAAAAGGGTGGAACTGTCATTCTGGACTTGACATCTTCTACATCATCTGGGCCAAGAAGAGAACACCTGAGTCTGCAGAGTCATGGAAAACTGCCATGGAAGAACAGAAACTGTCCCATTCACATAAAGGAGATGTTGAGTGACTATTGATGCATCAATATGTTGATGTAATTTTGATGTTTTGAACTCTTTCATGGCTGATAAAAGAAGAGAAGAATGAAGCTGCACTTTTCGTGAAGTTTGAATGGCCAGCACAGAAAGGACAGGGTAAAGTCAGACTGTCACCAAGACAAAAGATGCAAAAGCAAGAGAGGAAGCTCCAAAATGAGAGACCCCCCAGAATGACTCTCCAGGATACTGTGCAATATTTCAGGTAACAGCCCCAAGGTAAGCTGGGTGGGTGCGGAGTCTCGGTTTTGATCTCCGCGTTCATTGGTCTTTTCAAAATATGCTGTGGGGGCAAAGAGATGAACACTGAAACAACAGATCACAACTTTAATAAACCTTAAGATAGCGCCCAGAGAAGCTGTGGCTGTTTCATGCCTGGAAGTGTTCAAGGCAAGGCTGGATGAAGCTCTGAGCAATCTGGTCTAGTGGAAGGTGTCCCTGTTCATGGCAGGGGTTGGAATGAGATGATCTTTACTGTCCCTTCCAACCCAAACCATTCTATGATTATAGATTTTTTTTTTCTTTTAATTCTGTGTGGATCTCTCACCAGGACAACTGGAGTGACTTCCCACCAGCAGTTTATGGAGCAAAGTCTAAACCACTAATAAGCCAAAACACACAGCTCCTGCTGGCAGCTCGAACATATTTCTGTAAATTTTTTAGTGCTTTACCTCTCCTGCCCCCATTCTTCAACATACAGCAAAGTTCTTATTCTGATGAAGTAAATATCTGGTGAGGACCCTGCAGGGCACATCTGGAGCCCGTTGGTTTGTCCAGTGCAAGGGGATGTTTTCACAGGTGTGTAGTTAAACAGAGCCTCTGGGGCTGTCACCCCAAAGTATTTCATCACTGTTGCATTAGATTGTAAGAAACAACAAAAGAAGAGTTAATAAACCCACACACATTGTAATATTCTATACAGTTTTGTGGATTTTTTCTAGACAAGAGAGAACAAAAATCATGTTTCTTGGCAAAGGTCATTTTTTCAAGCATTACATATGTTCACTGGTTAAGTATTTCATTACAGGGCAGATAAAAGCCCCAGATGTCTCCAGTGGTTAGTGATGCCATGTTTTATTTATTACCTTTTGTAACTTTATTCATCATAAAGGACACCTCTGTGTCCTTTTCTTAACCTCCAGTTGAGTTTAATTCTGAATGGCAATTCAATGCAATGGACAAAACCCCAACCAACGAACCAAACCAAAGCAAAAACACATGTATCCTTAAAACAGTTGAAAATCTGCCACTAAATGATTTATTTAATTTGATTTCTACGAAGAAAATTGTGAATATGTGGGTTTCTTATAGGGCAAGGTCTGAATGGCCTGATACATATCACCAGATAGAAGTGAGTCACTTACTGCACTGGTATTCCTAAGTTCCAACGTTATCTCTAAAGAGATAAATAAAGAGATAATATTTATCTTTTGCTGCTTGGATTCTTGGCCTGCATTTATAAAAAACTAAAATAAACCTTTTTTTTTCTCAGAAAAAAAAATTAGAATTCTAGCTTGGGCAGACTGCAGCTTCCTGCTATCCTAAAGATGAAAAGTTCATCTTCAGAGGTAGAAAGATAGTGACAACAAAGGCTTTTTATAAATACTCAAAGATTATTTAAGGAAGAATGACAAAAACCATTCAGGCCTGTAGAAAGTTTGATATTTTACTCTGTTCCTAAAACTAATATCCATGTATCCATATCCTCCCATCCTCTCCACTTCCTTTGGAAAAGGAGGCAGTGGCTTCAACAACCCACAGGGCAGAGGGTCTGCAAATATCTTCCAGGTGGCAAGGATTGCTCCAAGTTGGAAATATTCTCTGTATCTTCAACGTATGTGATACATCAGTGTAAAAAAGAGATTAAATCTTGACTTGCTTCCAATTTTTCTCACCAGGCAGACAGCTCCTGTCTCAGCTGGATGAAGTCAGGGTTCCCATCTGAGTCCAAACCATACTCAAGAGAATCATAAGCACTGGTGGGCAGTGACTTGTTTGAAACTCAGATAGTAAAGCAAATCATAAGATGAAAAAGCCAAGCAATTATCACATAATTTGCCCCCTCCACTCTGTGTTGTGACATGGCAAATTAAGGTATGAAAAATGGTTTAAGAAAGCAGAAGTTGTGTCAGGAAGGATGGATATACCCACAACAGGATTGCAGAGTTTCACAGATGGGCTCTGTGTGCTTAGCAGCATAAAAATCAAAAGTCTCCTAAGAAGTAAAAATTCAGTAATAGTCTGGGCTGTGCAATTAGTCAAAGATAATCAAACAATCTTCAAATTTGCTGAAGATATCATGGAAAAAAAGAGAATAAATTCATCTGTTTTCAACATAGGTAGAAAGCGACACACACACTTCCCAGGAGGGAATGTTCATGTAGTTTTAAATCAAACTTTTTGATAGAAGGGATAGTGAGGCTTTGGAAGAGATGGTCTCCCCTCAGGAGTGTAAAGTTACCCACTTATCCTTGAGTGATTTCAAGAACATTGATAAAAACCTGACAGACATTTCAGAGACTGACCAAATGACCCTCTGGATCCTTGTAAAATTTATTCTCTTCCTTTGCAGTCCTCTGACTCTTACCAAAACCAATCACGACTCCTTGGGCTTCACAGTATCCCACAGTAAGTGAGAAAAGGCATTTCCTTCCTCTCCCTCCAGCTGTTGCACTAAATGTGGCTCCAGGACTGATCCCCTGAGAAGACTGGAACTGACAGATTTGTCAGAAAGATTTTAACTAAGAGACAGAGAGCAGAAAACAGAACTGAAAACTGTGTGGAACAGAAAGACGTATTTATAGGGATTTCCAGGGTTGCTTTCAGCAGTTTAGTGTCATATGGGGGGAAATCCACAGTTTAAAAAATAGTCCTGAGAAAGGCCTTCTTCCTGGGAGCCTGAAGAAAGTTCCAGCAAGTCAGTGGTGTTGTCCAAGAGAAATAGCTAGGAAGATTATTTGACTTCAACACATTTCCCAGAGAAGCTGTGGATTCCCTGTTCCTGGAAGTGTTGTATGCTGGTTGGATAGGGCTTGGAACAACCTGGTCTAGTGGAAGGTATCCTGAGATGATCTTTAAGGTCCCTTTCAACCTAGGCAATTCCATGGTTCTGTAGTTTTATGATTTAATGAATCCCACTTCAATTCAACCTCAATTTAAAACTGGTGGTGTCAGCTGGGTGAGTTCACCAAAGATACCTCTGCCGTATAAGCACTCCAACCCATATCTTTCCAACCAGCTGATGGAAATTATTAATTTTCAGTGGAACTCCTAGAGGGATCCCCAAGATGTGATCTACTCCCACATCTCACTATGCACCTCCAGGTTGCTCAGAGCTTTTGTGGGTTTTTTTAATAATATCCAGTCTAAACCTCCCCTGAAGGGAAGAAGCAACTACTTAATCCAGTCACTGGCTAAACAAATATGTGTGCACATCCAGTATTTCTGTGTGAGCACAGGTCAAGGAATCCACGCACAGCTTAAGGAAAAATAGGGGAAAAATTCCATTTCTTCATAAATATTCCCTTTCTTTCCCCAAACACTTCTGCCATTATTAATGAAATTCTATTAACCTGCTTTGCCCCCGTCCTTTCTACAGACATTTCTGTAGTTATCTATCTCTCTCTATCATATAGACTGGAAACTTTGATAAATTGCTCACACTAATTTGTACATCACTTGAGGCAGATAATTCATTTTAAAAGTATCTAGTGTCTTACAATAAAAACTCACCAAACTTGTAAAGAGGGTGTATGCACTTTGAGCAGTCTGGTCTAGTGAAACGTGTCCCTGCCCATGGCAATATGGTTGATTCTTACCCAAACCATTCTACGATTCAAAGATCCATCTGTCAAAATTTCCATGGCTGACTAAACTTGACAGTCTAAGGGTATGTTTGCAGCTTGAGGCTGTTGTTCAGTGTCTTTGCCCAAAGTTTCTGTGTGAGCTTGGAGAATTCACTGTCTCACCCAGATCATGGACTCAGATATTATCTTTCCTTGTCTTATCTGGCAAATTTTCTATTGTGATGACCAAGCACTGAGTTTGGAAGGTGTGGGGGTACACAGCACTGCCATGGGAATGAAATCAGTTCTGCTATTCAAAGAATCATTGTTTGGGTAAGAAGACACCTAAAAGATCATCCAGTTCCAATCCCTTGCTGTGGACAGGGACACCTTCCATTATCCCAGGTTGCTCCAAGCCCTGTCTAACCTGGCCTTGGACACTTCCAGGGATGGGACAGCCACAGCTTCTCTGAGGAACCTGTACCAGTGTCTCACCACCCTCACAGTAAGTATCTAATCTAAATCTACTCCCTTTCAATGGAACTCATTCCTACTTGTCCTGTCACCACATGTCCTTGTAAATAGTCTTGCCAGCCTGGATTGAATCAGACTGGATTCCCAGTTCTATTCCCATTTAATCAAATGCAAAGTCAACAAAATTTCTGGTGGGTTATGGAATCTACAGCCTAAAGAATATCTATGACTGGAAGTACTTGTGATTGGTGCAGCCCTCTTGGTTATCCACCAGCATTGATTGTGTGAGTGAATATCTGCTGCTATCAGCAGTGATTGGAAAAAACAGGATCTGCAGAACTCCCTCCAGGACCAGCTCATTTGCTTTCTCATTTTTTTGGCTCGACATTATGTATGAACATTAATGCGTATTTAAAGGATACAATTCCCTGAATGTACCAAACAAAGCAGCAGCCTCTAATTTTGAATTTCCCTGGAGCTGGGGAGAGAAAGGGTTTGTCAGAACTAATAACGGGTGAATCCCAAAATGGGCTGTGAAGAGAAATTGTCTAATCCTCTTCATTTCCCTTGGTAGACAGATCCACTTTTGCTGGGAGATTCTGCCTGAAAAAATTGTATTCAATAACATGTTTTGTCTATATGGACCTATTTTAGTACAGTTCCACTCTTGGAGACCCATCTGAAGAGTTGCTGCCCCACATGTCAACCATTACATAGGCAAGTAAGCAATGGCTGTGATATGTTCTCTATTTTACTTTAATTGGAGGAAGTCCCCAAATCGATCAGTTAGGAAGCATTTACTTGCAGTGGAGGCTGGGAGTTTTTAACAGAAAAGGCTTTAGTTACAAATAATAAATTATCACAATAATAAAGAACTGAATAGCAACATCAGGGAACAAGGAATTATGCAGCGAGTCTTCCCAAAGCAGATCTCTTCTTATAGCTGTGCAAGATGCATTAACATCTTTAACATAATGTTAGGAAACAGTCTGTTTCTTTCAGGGACAAGACCTAATTCATCAGAGCAAACATCTGTCTTCCCCACATGATTTAGTTCTGCAGGTCACGATTTAGTTCATCTGGGTCTCCCTGGTGTAACACACCATTGAGGTAACAATTAAGGACTTAGTTCCACCTTGCTAAGAGCTATTACTGCCTGTTCTGTGTTCCCACAGCGCCTTCCCTTTCCTGAAAGGTACACACAGCCATTGCTGTTCAGGAAGTGCCTGTGCAGAATCCTTAGGGTTTAGACAGAAACTCTCTTTGGGACAGAGAAAATATCTCCTTAATTGGGTAGCCGGGACTGCCTGGATTCTGCAGTAATTAAGTCTCAGGCCACAAGGCTGGCTGGACCTTTCCAAAACTGTGTTTACAGACTCACAGAATCATAAAGTCATAGAATTGTTTAGGTTGGAAAGGACTTTCAGGTTCATGTACTCAACCGTTTCCACTAAAATACGTGCCAAAGTGTCACATTTTTAAAATGTTTTTTAAATCCATCCAACCATGGTGACTTTTCCACTCCCTGATTCCCTCATCCACATCATTTGCAAAGGTACTAAACAGATACTAATTCTGAATCCTGGGGAACACCACTGGTGCCTGGCCCCAGCTGTATTTAACTCCATTCCCCACCACTCTCCCAGCCTGGCCATTCAGCTTGGTTTTTACCCAATGAACAGAGCAACCACCCAAGCCTTGAGCAAACAGTTTATCCATGGCAGTGTTGTGAAAAATGGTGCCAAAGGCTTGACTAAAGTCCACATAGACATCTCCAGCCTTTCCCTCACCCCTGAAGTGGGTCACCTTGTCATAGAATGGGATCAGGTTGGTCAAGCAGGATCTCCTTTCACAGCCCCATGTTCCCTGGTCCCCTGGATGTTCTACGCAAGCCACAAGATGGTGTTCCAGGTGATTTACTCCATAACATGCCCTGACACTGAGGTCAGACTCACAGGCTGTAAAACAGCTCCTGTGAGGCAAAATATTCCACATTCGAGCATTTTGCCTTCAGGCAAATGCCATAATTACATGAAAACCACACTGTGTTGCGAAGGATGAATTTTTATTCACAGAGCAAACAATTTTATTTATTTATTTATTTATTTATTTCCCTTGAATGAAAAAAAAGAACCAACACTGCTTTTTATCTATTGTATATTCAGTAGTGTAGTTAAGGCACATGGCTTGCAATAAGTCTGAGTAAGGATACTTCCTCATGAAATGTAAAGTTATGCAGTATAAAAACTGAAAGAGTCAGCTTTCTTGAGATATTTACTGAATTTTACATGCTCTGAATGTGATATCTGTGCTCTAGTTTCTAAAATCAATTCTGTAGTTTCCAAACTATATACATTAGATTTGTACCCATTAAAATAACATTATATATAGATAAGGTGGTTCAACTAGACAGTTAAATCCAGTCCCAACCTGAAGGTTAGATTTGCAATTTAAACAGAAGGTGAGAATCACAGAGAGTTGAAATAATTCCTTCATGTCATGAAATGCTCTTGCATTTGCTTTGCCTTAATTCCCATTTCTTTAAGAGTAAGACCATTCCTTTATCTCACTGCAGACTGTAGAGGATGAATATATGGAAGGCCAGTAAATAGTCAAATAATGGGCAACAAAAAATTGTTCTGAAGTGACAAATGTTTGGTAGAGACAAAGATAGCCCTGGCTAAAAATTGTTTCTGAAATAATTTCATCTTTTTAAACAGTCACATAGAGCATTGAAAGCTGTTTTCAAAATGAATGTACTTTTACAGAGTAAAATATGGTAGGTTATGAAATTATTAATCACTATATAAGTTCACTAAGGAAAATAAGACTTTAGGTGTTGTTATGTCAGCCTCTTTCAAACGTAGTAGAAACAAGACCAAGGGCATGTCAGAATTTTTTTCCAGATAAAACACTTTTTTCTTTATCTATGACACCAATATCATTAATGTATAGTATTATTTATAAAACTTTTAACTGTATATTAAATTTTCATTAGTCATCATGCTTGTTTCTTGGGTATTTTATTTAACATTAAAAGGTAACATTTTGTATTCATGAGCATTGTACTGTGAAACATTGGTTTAAAGTACTTGAAAGGATATCTTGAATTCTCTTGGTTTTTCTTCATTTGGGGCTTTTTCCCCCTTTTGATCTGTGCTGTTTAATCTGTAATGACTTTACCACAGAGAGCAACAAGCAGTCCTGTTGTTTCTTTCCTACTGAAAACCGCTCTGGATTATCCTCTTTCACTGAGATTTCCTTTCTGAACTATTTCCGATCTCTTTGTCAAACACAGGCACTTCAAACAATGATGATGTGAGAGATATGTGTTTCAAGAGCCTGATCTGATCCATAAACATATTTCCCTGTCAAGCATGCTGGCTTTGTTACTCGCCAAACACTGGGCTGCTGGACATTTGGCTTCTTTATGTGTTGGTAATTGTTTCTGCCTTTATGTGCCAAGGTTGGACATCTAAAAATAATAATTGGAAATATGGAGTAGCTGTGCATGTTCTTTCCCAACTTTTGCTCCATTTCTACTGCTGAGTCTGCAAAATCAAAGTATTACAGAACAGGTCACTCTGCTGAAGGCAGTTGGAATATTTCAGGAGCTATCAGTGGTAAAAAAAACCTGAACACTTCAATTTTCTGATTTGGGGTCTCTGCAAGATATGGGACAAAACAAACTCCTTTTCTTACATACCTTTTCTCCTCTGCATCCCCCACCTGCCACTCTCCCAGAGAATGCTAAAGGGCATAAAGCTGTCAGCTATCAAGAGACCTGAGAATCTGGGGTGGGAGGGAAACTTCTAATAGAGGAAGCTGAAATCCCTGGGTTTCTCCAGAAAATCAAACAAGCTGGCTGAACTCATACAATTAAGTCACTGAAGCTCATACGGATGGAAATATCAAGGTCTTCTGCAGAGTACAATTTGGTCCCTCATAAAAGAAATAAAAATGTGTTTTTCTGCTCTCTTTTGGAAGTACACAGTCCATCCACCTCCATATGAACTGAAGGTTTAGATTCTCACAGTTAGCAGGCTGTAGACTGTAGCCAGTAGAGCCAATGGAAATAAGGATGGCACTCATCCCAATAAACATGAGCATCTTGTTTTAAGCTGAGTTTCACCCACTGCTGTATGGATTGTGTGTGTCAGGAGCCCAGACTGACTCGCACACTTATGTTGGGACAAACCTACACTGCAGGCACCCACTTTAAAACACAACACTGAGGATTTGCTTGCTTTGAATGGGTGCAGATTTTATCTGTCTGGGGCTTAATGAATTGCCTCTTGTCTCTTCCTATGGCTTGGCATTCATCTGCATCACTACTGGCATTCTCAAAATGGTGCTAAAACCAGAAAATGCAGAGAGATGTGAAGATTTTTTTGTCTGTACGCAGAGTTTGACGGCAACAAACTCAGGTTTGATACTCAATGAAGACAAGCTGAGGATTATGTCAAATACACCTGTCCTCCCATAGTCACTTTTTCATCCACCCTTCCTTGCTGTATTTGCCCAGGACAGTCCTCAGGGCTGAAGTTGCCTTTTAGGAAGTGCATCTGCAACCTGTAGCTCAACAGGGCTCTGATGTCAGGGCAGAGTGCCAGCTGCTGCCATCGTAACAGCAAAAAGCTGTCGAGGCAAACGGGGGAGCTGTTCTGCGTCTGCTACCAGAACAGAAAAACAGTGAAATAAGCAGAGACAGATGGTGGGAACAACAGACAGTGTAAGTAGCATTAATCTAATACACTCCAACAGTATAAAAATTTGGTTTCTAACTGAAACAAGTTCTTCAATACACAATTAAAACACACTGGAGCCTCCAGAAGGTGAATCTTTTTGCTTTAATACAGATATAAAAATTGTATGGATTACATATACTACAGTAACAACTTATCTATAGTGCAGCCTCTAATCTGACCCCCTTTGAGTGCATCTTGGTGCCTTTTGCAAATGGAAGGGCTAAAAGCTGTGTGGCTTTAGAGTGTTTTACAGGACACCTGTGAATCTCAAAAGTTTAAGCTAAAATAAAGAATGCTTTTGAATACAGGAGGTTTCTAATATGATATGCTGGCATGTTAACCAACATTATTATTTTATTAGATACAAACTAGTTAATAATCCATGGGGGATTTTTTTTTTCTTTAAGAAAAATGTGGTATTTCCCTACTGCTCATTTAAGAAAAGCTTTTAAAATTTTCATTATAAAAAACCTCCAAAAATTGCCAATGATTTTTCTCCTTCTCTGTCTTTATACTGCTTGTAAATCAGATGTGATAATAACTTCTGAGGAGCTGGAAAGAGCATATTTATCTCCCCAGGAAAGTTATGAGGATGACAGCTCAGTGCTTCAGCAGTGTCAGAGCTGTTACATTTCCATTCATTAACTTTCTCTTTTTCTATATAAAACCACATAATTGGGACTTCCCTTAGTGGAAACATTTAGTGCATCTTTAATGGGCAACTCAGGATCACAGCACTTTATGCCTGAATCTGAGAGTTATTGAGAGCTTCCTGAGAGCTGCCAAATGTTACATGTTCCCATAGGCTCAGCATCTTTCAGGATTAGGCTCTCATCATATTTTTAGTGTTAATAATGTCAAATCCCCTGTAGTACTTTTCTAATCTATTTACAAAAATGTCTCATGCTGAGCATCTCCAAAATTATCTATTCTTTTTTTCAAGTATGTTTTCTCCAAGCCTAAAGTTATTACAATAATGTAATTTTCCCCCTTCTTCCAGATGAATTTTCTGGTTAAAATGAATGAGAGAAATAAGTGTTAATTCCAGTTGCTTTTGGAGAAGTTAAGAGTGAAAACAGTAATCTGGAGCAGACAAAGAAAAACTTCATCATAGTGGTCTTGATCCACCAGTATCCACGTACTAAATACTTTGCTAAGGAATTCTGGATTTGTGAGATTTTGTTTCACACGTGTGAGATAATTTGTTAATTTAAGGTTCACCTGACCATCAGCCTTCAGAAGAGAAGAATGGATCAGAGTTAGAACAAAACTCAATGGAACTCTGAGATTTTGGGAGTCATTCTGCCATGGGCTTCATGCACAGCTCAGAGTTCAGTACCCATAAAATGAAGAACACAAAAGGAATAAAATGAGAAGCAAATAAGGAATAGGTATCTTGGAAGAAGTTACTTGTCACAGAATCATAGAGGATCCTGTGTTCATGGAAGCACAGAATCACTGAATAAGACCAGTGCCAAATGACCCACAGAGATCGTTGAGTCCAACTCCTTGCCTTGACCACGACTGAACAAAAGCCAGTCCAGAAAAAAAAAAAAACAAAAACAACAAAAATAACCCCACCAAAACACAGTAAAACACAATTTATCTTAGAAAGAAAGCCACTGTCAGATTTCCCATGGTTCCTTTCCTAATAAACTTTACCTCCCTCAAAAGCTGCAGTGAATCCCAGAGACATCTTCCTCTTTACGTGAACCTGCTGCATCCCCAGAGCAAGCTGGGAATTTTTCACATAATAAAATATGATATCATGAGGACTGAGAAATACTGCTCTGTGTGCTTGACACTTCAGCCTCAGAACTATTATTTACATTTCCTCCTCCTGCAATAAATCAGGTAGAACTGAAACAAATCCCTCAACGTGCCTTTACTAAAAGCTGCCATCGCAATGTAATTTTTACTTGAGAAAATTCCTTCTTTGCAATTATACTCTTAACTACTGCATGAGCACTGAGAAAGCAGACCTGAAAATACATCTGTTTTCTGTTTCTAAAAGCAATTAACCAAATTCAAAACTTAGACACTTTAATACGAAATTTCACTTTATTTCTGTTTTCCATAGCTCCTGGCATTCAGACACATCTCACATCCCCAGATGGGAGATATCATTGCTGTGATAAACCACCATGTGGAGCTCTGAGTAACCTGGTTGAGAAGAAGGTGTTCCTTGACCCTCAAAGATGAGAGATCTTTAAGGTCTCTTCCCACCCAAGCCACTCCGGGATTCCATGTTTCTGTATAACAGGCCAACACAAGAGTATTAAAAAAAGGACTGTCACCATGGATAGCTCAAATTCCTTTTGTCTGAACTTAGGGAAACCTCTTAATTAGGGCATTTGGTACATCTTTAACCACTTAAATACCACAAAAAGGAATGGAGACAAAGGAAGCCCCTTGCTGTGCCTGTGGGAAGTACAAATCCATGTTTAAGTCCCCCTCTCTCACTATATGCAGCAGTGACCAAAAGTGGATGTCTTCATGAAAGTCATGGGTTTTTTTAAAGTGTTCTGTTGCACTATCCAACATGTCCCAGAGGCTGACACACTGAACTTGGTGTTTGTTTTGCACTTTGGTTTGTTAATGGAGCGCTTGAAAAGGGGATTAGAAACATCTGGTCGTATATTCCCTGGGATCTTCAAAGGATCAGGAATCTGCTCATGCAAAGAAGAAATCAAGGAATAGTAAATCCAGAAGCAAGGACTCGTGTCAGGATTGTATGTCAGGAGGGATCTTGCTGTTCTCAGCTCATTGTGACATTTAGTCCACGTTAATTCTAGGATGGTCTCTCATCAGAGGCATGGAAGAAAAAGACCTGACTGCCTTGAGACAGAAAGTGAAGAGTTGTCAACAGGGACCTATGAGGCAGTTGTCTGCAATAATTGGGTCTGGATTTGATGACAGTGACACTTTCTCCAGCCTTATGCTCCTAATTTATGTCAGGTCTTATGAAGAACATATGACGAAGACAGGAAGTATTTTATACGAGAAAGTAATCGTAGTTGTTTGGGCTGGATTCCACATTTTGGTGATGCTGGAGAGAAACATTTCGCTGTACTGATGACATTTGAAATGTTCAAGGGAAAGAAAAGGATATATGGTTATTAATAGCTGTTTCTTCAGCCTTTTTTAGGTCCACATATACCAAGAAGCAATGCTATTTTTGAAATCATGTGCTCTTCAAAGACCAGATGTTTTCTGTTGTATTAGTGCCTGAAATTTAAGTTTGTTTCTCTTTAAAGATCAGTCTTTAGAAACATAATGGAAAGACCTCAGTGGGAGCCGGCTGGGAGATCAGTCTCTTCTCCCAGAAAACCAGCAATAGGAAGAGAAAAAATGGCCTCAAGTTGCACCAGTGGAGGTTTAGATTAGATATTAGTAAAAAAAAAAATAATTCACAGAAAGGTTTCGTTGGAACGGGGCAGGTGACAATGACAGTGGCAATGTAGTCACCATTCCTAGATGTGTTCAAAATAATGTATGGATGTGGCACTTGAGGACATGGTTTAACGGAGAAAATGTGGTGGTGCAGGGTTAAAGGTTGGACTTGATCTTAAAGGTCTTTTCCAATCTAAATGATTTTGTGGTTCTATGATTATGGTGGCTTTTTTAGTCACTTTATTTAAACACAGTTTGTTGTTCCATATTGTCCAGTAAGAAATGCTCACACAAGAAGGTAACAAAACATATAAAAATGTTCAAGAAATATGTGAATTAGGTCATTTTAATAACCACTTATATGCATTAAATAAAACAAAACTCTTTAAGAAAATAAATTAATTAGTGTAACGATCAGAACACTAAATTTTCCTTTGTGGGTGTCTGAGCTATTGCTACCTACCTTGTTCTAAAACTACGCAGTTATTTTCCACTTTGGGCTTGGTTTGGGTATTTTTCTGCAATTCACAGATTTTCCTTGGGCTGTGAAGATAATTCTGCCGACTGTCCAGATAGCTGAGCTAATCATGAGTCTTTATTAAAGGCAGAGAGGCTAAGGATTACAGCTCCAGATCTTCACTTTTCACCTGTGACTTTAATGTGAGGAATCTTCTGGCTCTTTGTTGTTGTGGTGCAATACTTCTCAACAGATCAAGACCAAAGAAATATAGTATTTATTTGGTATTTTAAAGAGAATTTATGCAGGGCAAACTGGGGATACTGATGTCTGGTCAGGAGACCAAATTCACTGATGCTGTATTCGCAAGAGTGAAGGAAATCTTTCTTTGCTTGAGGAAAGAAAATAAATTAAAAAAAAAAAATCCTGTTGTCTTGTTTATGTCTCCTGACCAGAACAATCTTGGGGGTGCAATTCCATGTTACCCTCAGTGAGACACCTGACTCCAGTGGAAGGACTGCCTGGCCATGGCAAGGGGGTTGGAATGAGATTAACTTTAAGGTCCTTTCCAACTCAAACATTCTATGATTCTATAATTAAGTGTGATTTGTAAAACTACCATTTACTCTGGATCTGCCTATGAAGTTCTAAACACAGCCCCACGCAAGCACCCCTGGGTCTGCCAAGGTCACAACACATAAAAAATACCTCCTGAATCCTAAGAAACACTTTATCTTGTTGTGATTCATTCAGTCAACTTGACCGCATCAAAAGTCCCCCTGCTCTCTGCTGCCTGCACAGTGACCCAGGGGGTTGGGAAGAAAAGCAGAATGAATATGTAGCTGTTTCACGGGGTTATAATGGAAATTTCAGAGTAATCTGATCAGATCTGTTCCAATATACCCTCAAACCACTACTGCCATAAGCATGATGAGTGAACACATCGAAATTTGAGCCCAAATTGTGGGATTAATTCTGAGTTTATTGAAATGAACAAGGACAAATGAGGTGCTACTTTCTCTCCCAGATGCACAATCAATTTTAGAAGGGCTGCAGCGCCTTTATTGTGAGTTTTTAAGCTATAAATCACATCAGAGATTCGACTTTTCGCTTTGGCTATGGCTACAGTGACTTGACTCCTTGACTCCTTGTGTAGATAATAAAAAAGCAGAGATCATTTGCATTTAAACTTGGTCTGCTTCTATACTAAAACCACGAAAAACCCCAAAGCAGAATCAGTCTGAAGTTCTTGCGGCAGAACACTCTTTGGCACTTTTCTAGGTATGTTTCCTACCTTTTTTTTTTTTTTAGCATTACCCATATTCAGCAT